>RJWH01000003.1:1834516-2053573 GCA_004363575.1 Solenodon paradoxus
CCTGGAAGGATTGGAAAATCTTAACAGACCAATCACAAGCAAAGAAACTGAAGAAGTAATTAAGCGCCTCCCCACCAAAAATAGCCCAGGACCAGATGGCTTCTCCAATGAGTTCTACGAAAACTTGAGAGAAGAATTAACACTTATTCTTCTCAAACACTTCCAAATTATTGAAGAACAGGGAACTCCCCCAAATACTTTTTATGAGGCTAACATTACACTGATACCAAAAGAGGACAGAGATGTCACCAAGAAAGAAAATTATAGACCTGTATCTCTAATGAACACAGATGCAAAAATTCTCAATAAAATATTATCAAACCAAATTCAACAATGCATCAAAAATATCATACATAATGACCAAGTGGGATTTATTCCAGAAATGCAAGGATGGTTCAACCTATATAAATCTATTAATGTCATACACCATATCAACACAAGCAAAGAAAAATCACACGATCATATCAATAGATTCAGAGAAAGCTTTCGACAAGATCAGCCATTTACAATAAAGCCTTCCATAAAATGTGAATAGAAAGCACGTGCCTCAGCATAATAAATGCCATATATGAAAACGCCACATCCAACATCATAGTCAACGGCGAAAAATTGAAAACATTTCCTCTTAGGTCAGGAACAAGGCAAGGTTGTCCACTCTCATGACTGCTATTTAATATTGTACTAGAGATCTTAGCCAGAATAATTAGGTAAGAAAAAGGAATGAAAGGAATCCAAATTGGATAGGAGGAAGTAAAACTCTCATTATTTGCAGATGACATGATTATATATATCGAAAAACTCAAAAACTCTATCAAAAAATTTCTAGAACTCATCAATGAATACAGTAAAGTGGCAGGATACAAAATCAATGCACAAAATTCTGTTGCATTTTTATATGCAAACAACATACTAGAAGAAAATGAAATCATGAAAATCACACCATTTAAAAAGAAGGTTAAACAAATGGAATACCTGGGCTTATACCTAACAAAGGAAGTAAAAGATCTATACAATGAAAACTACTAGTCCTTCTTAACGGAAATAGAGGACACAAGGAAATGGAAAGACATCTCCTGTTACTGGCTGGGAAAAATCAATATGATTAAAATGGTCATATTGCCCAAAAAATATATAGGTTTAATGCAATCTCCATTAAAATCCCATGGGTTTATTTCCAGGAAATAGAAAAAAATAATCTTAAAATTTGCATGGAACAGCAAAAGACCCTCTATAGTCAAAGCAATCATTAGAAAAGGAGCCAATCTGGAGGGATTACATGTCCAGACTTTGAACTATATTACAAAGCAATAGTGATCAAAATGGTATGGTACTGGAATAATAACAGAGGCACTCTGTGGAACAGAACTAAATCACCAGAAACTGACCCACTCACATACAGTTAATCTATGACAAAGGAGCTGAAACAGACGATGGAAAAAGGAAAGTCTCTTCAACAAATTGTATTGGGAAAACTGCACAGCCACATGCAAAAGAATTAACCTAGACCACTCTCTTATACCACTCACAAAAATTAACTCAAAATGGATTAGAAACTTTGACATAATACCAGAAAACATAAAAGTCTTAGAAGCCCACATAGGAAAGACTTTTCATGACATCAGTCATAGAAAAGTCTTTGGGGACTCAACTCCACCATCAAGGGAAACAAAAAGAAAAATAAACACCTTACATCAAACTAAGTAGCGTTTTCATAACAAAAGAAAATATCACCAAAACCAAAAGGAAACCTGCTAACTGCGTGAAGATACTTGCATTTGTAATTTCTGACAAAGGCCTAATATCTAAAACAGGCAAAGAACTCATAAACTCAGCAAGAGAAGAACAGGGAATCCAATCAAAAAAATGGGAGGAGAAATTGAAGAGAAACTTTTCTGAAGAGGATATACAGATGGCCAACAGGTACATGAAATTATGTCCCTACTCACTGGCTATCTGGGAAATGAGAATTAAAAAAAACAATGAGATATCACTTTACACCTAAAAGCCTGGTTATTATCCACAAGTCTGGAAACAACAAATACTGGTGAGGATGTGTAACAAAGGGAATACATTTGCACTTTTGGTGGAGCAAACTGGTATAATCCCTATGGAGAATATTTTGGAGATTCCTCAAAAACCTGAAGATGGAAATCCCATATGATCCCATCATTCCACTTCTGGACATCTGCCTATTAGATACATAAGCACCCAACTGCAGAGATGTATGTGTTCCCATGTTATCACAGCACTATTTGCAATAGCTAAGAACTGAAAAATACCTAAGTGCCCAAAATCAGATGAACGGATAAAGAAGAGGTGGTATATATATACAATGGAATACTACACAACCCTTAGAAGAGATGAAACCCTGTCAATTGAATCAACTTGGATGGAACTAGAGGGGATTATGCTAATTGAAGCCAGACAAAAGAAGAGTGATAGATACCAGATGACCTCACTTATAGGGAAATTTGAACAGACAACACAAAGGAACAGATGAAACATAACCAACCCTGAAACATTTGCAACAGAACTGAGGTTAACAAAAGGGAATGGGGCAGGTGGGGCAAATGGCGGTAGAGCCCACTGGACAATGGGAAAGAGAACTTGGTGATTTGGTGTGTTGAAATACATCTAAGAAATGGGGAAACTATACATAGGAAATCATTTTCATGCATAGAATAATTAATAATAAAAATGATAAAAAAAAACTTTATGATAAATGAAAGAAGTCAGAGGAGGCCCACATTGTTTGATTCCATTTATATAAAAATATCCAGAATACAGATAGAAAACACTGACAATAGATTAATGGTTGCCGAGGATGGGGGTGGGATGAGGAATGGAAAATGTATCCTAATGAGCTGAGGTTCCTCTTTAAAAGGTGATGAGATTATTCTGGAATTAGATAGTGGTAGCAGTGGTTGTACAATTCTGTGGACATACCAAAATCACTAAATTATTTAGTAAAAAAACTCACAAATTAAAAATAAACCTAAAATTAAAGAAAGATAAGTTGCTGGGACATGGCAAGACATTTAGGCATGTCATTGTTAAGACAATATTTGGTAAATGGCTGCCTCAATTGCTGAAACGGTTAACTAGTCAATAATGATTATGTCCATGGTATAAAAAACATGAAAGGCAACACTCCAAAGTAAGATTAAGAAGATGGAGTTTATCGCCTCCATGAAATCTACCTGCAAGTGGATTTAATGTGTAACTGGAAGATTCCAGTGGAACTTTTCCCCTAATTTCCCACAGACACACTGTGACTGAATCTCCTACCAATAATTGAACAAAACACATAATAGAATATGCCTTCAATAAAACTGATTAAAATTTTTTAAAAATTTAGTAAGGAGAACTACTTGTCATATAGAACTGCCTGTGAATCCAGGATAGAAAGCCACTTCCACTTTCCACAAAAACTGACCAGCGATTTCAGGGCAAACTAGTCAACAGTCCAAGCATACTCAGTAGTCATTAAGTAGCAAGCAGAGAAGAAAAAAACACCAGTGATACTGGGAATCACAAGTGTTTAGTTCTCCATCAGAATATCTGAATTATTTATATGTGGTTTGGCTAGTTTCTCATTTAGATTTTATTAAAAATAGAAGATTTTTCATACAATGTATGTTTTGTTTTACAAATAAATGCTATGAAGAACCATCTTTTCCTGAGAAAATTTTAGGTCAAACATTTATAGGAAAAAGTTAACTATCTTTTTAGAAACTGAAGAAGATTCCTTTCCATATCTTTCCAGACAGATTTTCAGAGTCTGTATGCTTTGGCCTTAGGTTTGCTTGTATTCCTCAATATGTGAAAGTTGGAGGCTTTACGTGTGCTCATACATATGCATGCACAGTCAGCTTCACGCATGGACAAGATATCTCCGTAGTATGTCTTAAGAAATATTGAGAATGTTCCTGCACCCACTGGGGAGATGAGAGGTTTAGATATACCTCCCACCCTCACTCTTCTCCATACCTGGTCACAGCCTGCCCTATAAAAGAAGACATTCAGAGATGCAAGAATTGTACAATGAAAGAAAGATAGCTAATCCTCATTTAGTGCTTACCATGTCACAATCACTGCTTTAAGACTAAGGTTATTTGAATTTTTATCCAATTTTAGCATGCATCAATACCTTGTTTTAAAAACATACCTATAAAAACAAAACCAATCCCTAACCCTCCTGTGAAATTTAAAACTTTGGACACTAGATAGAACAAATACAAGAAGGCTGAGAGGTGGAGAGAAAGAGGCAGTTTTGGGACCTGAATAACAGCATAGTGGTGAATTCTCTGGATTTTCCTTTTGCCTCATATTTTATGGACTGGATGATGATGAGCCAGAAATCCAGAAATAACATCAAGAAGAGGTTAAAAAACAATAACAACCAACCAAACAAACAAAAAACTATTCACACAAGTAAACTAAGCTTGTTTTAAGCCAAAAAAAACAAGGAAGAGTAACCTAGCAAGACTGGAATACTAAAACTGTCCTGCTCCAATCAAACAATAGGGACCAAACCATGCCCCCATTCCTTCTCCTTCAGCATAGACCAGCAGAGTTTCTGTATGTGCCCAGCTGTAATGAAGAGTAAGCTCGACACCCAGGTGGTATCTGAGGGATAGTGCTTGGGAAACCAGAACTTTGATCCCTGTATCACCTCCCTGGTCAGTACATATTATGTGGGGAGTTAGATTTCCTCTCCCACCTGTCCCAGAATTATCAGAGGAGACCACATGGAAAGACAGAAAGTTTACCACTGGTCAGCAGACCTTGCCTGTTGTATCAGTGGAGGCTAAATGGAAAGTAATAACAAGGCAGCCTTACCACTCTTAGCTGAATCTATTAGCTGAAACCTACGCAGGCACCTGACATTCCACCTCCATGCAGCAGAAGCAAGGCAACTCTCCCTACATGGGATGTCAGTGGAGGCTCTGTTGGGGGTGGTATAGACTTATGAGGATTAATGAAATTTCACCTCTTTTTCTCTTGCTGGGGTGGTGTGGTTGCAGAGAAGCTCTTCTATGACAGAAGATTTAAGTAAGATCCAGAATCTCATAGCATACAGGATATAGTAGAAAATCACCCATACCGAGAACCAGGAAAATCTCAAATAAATCAGAAGAGACAATCAACAGATTCAACACAGGTACAACAGATGACAGAACTATACAACTAAGATTTTAAAGCAACCATCATTAAAATACTTCAATAAACAATTATGAACATGTTCAAAATGAATAAAACTAGTCTCAGCAAAGAATATAAGATACAAAGAAGAAACATAAGGAAATTCTACAACTCTA
This sequence comes from Solenodon paradoxus, assembly GCA_004363575.1. Taxonomy (NCBI): domain Eukaryota; kingdom Metazoa; phylum Chordata; class Mammalia; order Eulipotyphla; family Solenodontidae; genus Solenodon; species Solenodon paradoxus. The sequence continues at coordinate 1,839,838 of RJWH01000003.1, forward strand.
ATATAATAAGCAAAAAAACACCCAAAGACAAACACACACACACACACACACACACACACACACACACACACATCCCTCAGTGGCAGGATTTAACAGCATAAAAAGGAAGACAGAGGGAATAACTGGTGAATTTAAAGATCAAACAATGATACTCTTCTGAACAAGGAGGAAACAGACCAAAAAAAAGGAAAAGAAAAGAACTTATGGGATCTTGGAAATATTATACAAAATCTAATATTTGTAGAATCACAATCTCAGAAAAATGTCAAAAATAAGGTGGATGAAAAGGTATTCAAAGAAATAATGACTGAAAATTTCCCAAATTTGGCAAAAGGCAAAACCTATAGATTCAAGAAGTTGATTGAATTCCAAATTAGACAAACACAAAGAAATTCATGCTAAGTCATAAAACAATAAAATTTCTGAAAACTAATGCTAAACAAAAACACTGAAAGCAGTGAGACAGAAATGAAATCTTAGATATTTAGAGGAAAAACAAAAACACGTAGATGCACATGCAAATGATGAAAAAAAAAAAAAAGGACTCTCAAACCCAGAAACCTATATCCAGCAAAATTTTTCTTCAGGGATGAAAAGAGAAGTAAAAAAAATTCTCAGACAAGAGAAAATTAATAAAATAGCACACTAGTAGACCAGACCTACCCTACAATAATGATTAAAGAGAGTTCTTTAAATAGAGAGAAAAAAATAAGAAGGAATTTTAGAGCATCAAGAAAGGAGAAAGAATAATAGAAATAGCATAACTATGGGAAAATGGAATAAACAAATTGTGCTTCGGATAATGAAATACTAAGCAACAAAAATAATGAGGCATTGATACAACCTGAATGAGTAGCATAAACTATGTTAATCAATAGACTCTCTGGGGTTCCGTTTATATTAAGAACAGTAAAACTAATACATGGTGAAATAAATCAAAATATATTATTTTTCTATCAGAGGTGGGGATTCATTTGATTTTGCATGAGAGAAGCTTCTGGTGTGATTGATATATTCTCAATAGTCATTAATGCGTAATCATTGTCAAAAATCACCAAATTGTACATTTAATATCTTTGTACTTCACTCTGTGCAAAGTATTTCTGTTTAATAAAGGAGTATAATAATATACTAAGCAACAATTGCATGTATGAAACTATTTAAATTTACGATTTTTAAAGCATAATCTAAGTAATAGATATTTGTGATTGATAATTCAAACTATTCATGTACAGGTTATATCCATACATCAAATTTAGTATAAATGCTTGCTATTCTAATTCTTTATGTTTGGAAAATAATACATGCACTTAAAATATTTTTATCCATAACATATCATTTGAGTTTTTCTTAAAATAACAAAAATTTTGTTCTCTATAAAAATGAATTAAAGTTTATTCTTGCTTTGCATCACACACACACAAAGCAAAAATCTATTCATAAAGTACTTTTCTGAGGGATATTTAGTGCAATTATATATTCCTGCTGAGAACTTTTTCCCTTGACATTGCTTTACATTTCAACAAGCAATACACAGTTAACTCATTCCCTGTGGAATAAACTTGTGACAATAGATTGCTGTCACAATTATATATCCTATGGCAGACTGTATAATCCAAATATGACCACAACAATATCTGCCTTTCACATGCTCTTCTCAATGTGAACTTGCTACTCCAAACACTGGAATATAAATTCCCTTCCAATGAACCTCAGATGCCTGTAGCGACATGCTGATCCCCAATAAAATGTGTTGAAATGATGCTGTGGATCTTCATATGGAAGTTGAGAAGAAGCCTTACAGGTTCTACCTTGATCTTTTGCAATATTTGCTTTCTAGATGATCACTTTAGTAACTCAGTGCCATGCTGTGAAAGCCAAAAGCACATGCATAGGTTAGTCCAGTTGAGTCCATCCTGTGAGTTCATCTCAACCCAGGCAGCGGACCTATGGGTGAAAAAACCTCCAGATGAATCCAGTATCCAATCATTTATATGTTTCCTAGTGAGAACCCAGACATCAGGGAGCAGAGTCAAGCCATTAAAATGTCCGTCACACAGTATCTGCAAGCCTTATGAAATTAGAAGTTAATTTACTCCATATAATTTTGGAATGGTTTGTTATGCAGCTGTAAATAACTGAGAAAATTTCCTCAATTTGCTAAATTCCCAGAAAATGAAGATGATTCACTCTTTAACGTGAATTTTAATCACTTCTGACCACACTATCTTAAAGGAAATAGAACCATCTGATGTTCTACATTAGATTTTGAATGAATGTATAGTCACACTTGAGCAACATGATAGTCCTTCCAAAATTCAGTCACAGAGTCTCATGGTATCCACCCACCAGAATCACGCCATGGTGTATACTGAAAATAGCATACAAGATGTGCATGTGTGTGTGTATGGGGGTGTCTCTGTCTTGGTTTTTAAATTCAAGTTTTTCCTTAATAGAATCTGGTGATCTGGGGTTATATTTTGATCTTTATCAGTAAAATTGTCCTCATGCTATTTTATTCCTAAGAACCCTTCAGATTATAAGAAATAATGATTAAAGTACAGTATTTGATAGTGTGTAAGTCTCCAAATTTGTAGACAGTTTTATTAGATACATTTCCTAACACCCACAGAACATTAGTTTGTCAGTAGATTGATTAAAGGTTTACATCTGTTCTCTACACTAGGACTGCTCTGTTCTTTAAGTAAAAATGAGAGTGTGTTTGGCATCTCAATTGCTGGTGGTCCTTTATTCATGTAATTGGGGTTCCTAGAAGATTCCATACCATTATTCAGTGAAAGATTTTACTCTCCTGAGCCTTTATAACAGCCACTATAGTATAGAAACTCCCTGAGAAAGGCTGCCAGGAATTCCCATTAGAAAGTCTAATAAATGTTTTCCAACTAATGCATTATGTTCTGAATTTATAGGAACAATCTGAGCAAAAAAGGTCTTGGCAGTCATTTAATGGAATTATTACAAAGGCAAATTCTTATGCAGATTATTGGACAGTATTCATTTCATCACAGAGAAGCATTTTAAAATTAGTTTCAGAAAAGGGCACTCTATAATAAACTTTTAATTTCAAGAGTTGCACAAGGTAAGGAATGAAAATTACAATAGGCCAGGTACCATGTCAGCTCTGATATACTACAACATTTCTTTATGAGCACATTACAATTTGGAGAGCTAATAATAAAAAGAAGTGATGCTGAGATGATGAATTGATGCTATGCAATTAGACCTATTAGAATTCACAAGAGTCGACAGGCAATAATCAAACCCCTTTCATGCTGCCCATTGCAATTATCTTTGCACTTAAGAATCAACAAAGCACATAATGACTTGCACTCGATTAAGGAATTCATGAGAAATGGAATTTTAATTAGTGTGTAGAAAATTTGGGCCATTTATTACTTTATAGAACAACAAGTTGTGAAAACTAGTTGAGTTAAAAACAGTCGGTGGTGATAGATGTTTGCTGATCATGGCGAGAAACTTTTAAACTGGAAACTTCCAATAGTTCCTCCCCTAGCCCTTTGAAATTACTATGAACAAAGCGAACCTGCTATTGAGGACAGAGTAAGTAGTAAGCAGATTGTTGACATCATGGTAGACTGATAAAATAGACATTAAGTCCATTCCCAATTTTGACTTCCTCAAACCATATTTTTTCATATTATTTACAAACACACACATATTCATTAATATTAATACACAACCCACATTAAATCAATAAATATTTATAATTATTATCTATGTGTAGGAAATAAAGTACATATCCTTGGAAGAGCTGATATATTAATTAAATGTAATTTTGAAAAGTTCACTGAATGGAGTTTATGCTTAGTCAACTTAAACTATGAAAATCTGCAAGGTGATGGTTGTTTGTTGCTAATAATGTTTATTCATAAAACACATTGTCATTTAATGCACTTGACCTTGGCATGAAGATTAAATTATCTTAGCTTAGTAGATTTCAGATATAAATAATAGGTTTTGGCATTTAGCACATAAGTTAATGGAAATTCATTTCTGTTAAAAATTTCCTGGATTTGACTAAAAGATACCATTTTTATAAATAGAAAATGTCAAATGTCACTTTGTAATGCAATCAATTTAATAACCTATTATTCATGCCGGATTTACTATCTGAAAAGTTACTCCAAAATACAAATAGTGAAAGAAATATTCATAATCACTGCTTACTGTGAATAAATGGAAACAAAATGAAGACTGAATACAATGGCCCTCTCCACGAAGTTCATAAAACAAACAGGAAAGGAAATCAATATCTATGAGAATAAAATTATTGATTCAATCCCAAAAAGAGTTAAATTGTACATGAGCAATTTTGCAAGTCGTTATCTGCAACCTGTTAAAAAATGTTATTTACTTTGTGGTTGAAAGTATGTTAATTTGAGATTTGAATGTTTAAAGTGTGCAGAATGTTTATATGAACTACCCGTTGTCACAACAGATTTTTAAAAATTTCATGACAATTAAAAGAAAATACACACTTACTATAATGAAAAGTTTAAAATCCTCACTTCAACACTGACAAAAATTTGTGGCAGGGTTTCCAGTTTTTTGTTTCTATCTCTTTTCTCTTCTTCCTTCCCAGTAAAGGAACTGAATATTTTGCTGAGTTTGTTGCTGCTGGCAGAAAAATATTCCATTTCCCAGGAGTCTGTGCAAGAGATGTGTTGTATAGAACTTTTGAAAAAGTTGCAGAATTAGGGAGACACCAGATAGCTCTCTTGCACTTCCTGTTTCTTTCTTTCTGCTCTGATGCACACGAACTTGATCATGTTTGGAACCCAGCAGCCATATTAGGCCATGGGGTGAATACAATTTCATAAAACTTTTCAGTTGTAGGAATTTTGATAATTTACCAAATTCCAGCATGTATGCTTTTTTTTTTTTTTTTTTCCATTTGGGTTTTAGCAACTTCAGAAGATAAGCCACTCAAGTATTTGTTTTGTTTCTACCTTTAATGTTGCTGCTTCTTCCTGAGCTAACTGACAGTTTTGATCACATTAAAGATAAATAAACTTAAAATTTTATCTCAAAAAAGAAAGAAAAATTAAAAAATATCCAAAGAAAAGATATAAATATGCTGTAGGGAAATTGAGCTGAGTCAAGGATTGCAAATGAATAGTAAGTAAATTTAGCCCTGAGCTTCCAGGCAGCTAAAGCAAGAAATAAAAAAGTTTGTGCTTTTATTTGTTTGTTTGTTTTTGAAGACACAAAATCTGTTTTTCTCTGAAACTGGCAGTGAATTTAATTTAAGGAAACTGTCTTGTTTAACTCATATATGGAATTGCTCATGCCATAGCGGATGCTTAAACAGTAATTGTATAAGCAATGCAGTAATATTCTGTACAGAGATATTATGTTTTCTCCAAAGAAACAGAGGACACATGATTATATTTTGATTTTGCACAAGATTTTCTCTATGTAGTTTAAATGATACAACTTCAGTATCATCAATTTTTTATGTTTATATTTTAGAGCACTCAGAGAAATATATTTAGTAAAGTTCCTCAGATGTCTTTCTCAAATATCAGGCACTGTGACTGATCTTTGAGATGCAGTGATTTCATGTATGTATTGTTTTATAATCATCTCACTATAGGCCAGAGTTCCCTTCCCTGGGTCCTAAGCTGTAGAGGTACTCATATATCACAAACAAACATGACAACTCACTTTTGTCACTTCTGATTCAGAGTTCAGCACTGATAGAATATGATGCATAATCATAAACATTTGATCTCGTAATTAATATTGTTCAGAACCAAGGAAGACATTTCTTCATTTCTTATCCTATATCTCAAAATAAAAGACTGTATTCAAATATCATGAAGGGTTGTGAATTGTGCAATCACTGACATGAGAGATGGGCATCATTTCATAATGGAGGGAGGATTCAGTAATAGAAGTGCTTAGATAAGGAAAAACAATTGTCAAATCCTTCTTGTAAAATAGCATGAGTACAACAGATTCTCAAATAAAGTAATGTTGTTCCTGAAGAGAAATAAGCATCCATTTCTCTTTCCTTTGTGTATCAAACAGTAATTTTGAGAGGCGTTCATGAATTAGCGTCGAATACGTGACAGTTAAACTGGAACATATTGCATAAATAAACAATTCGTATTGTTGTCTAATGTGTTTGTTGGATTAAAGTATAAATTTTAAACTGAGAAAGATAAGGTGACCTGTGCCAGAGAATCCCCTAGACAATCTGACTTTCCACCAAGTCATGTTTCATCCCACAATAATTAACTTTTATTTTATGTCAGAGATACAGGGGGGTTGAGTACTTCTAAATCAAAGCTACTCAAGTGGTGGCCTGCAGATAAGAGGCATGGGCTTCACCTAGGCGATTATTAGGGGCACAAAACCTTGGTCCACCCCCCAAAACCTGCCAAATCAAAATCTCTAGAAGTACAGCCAGGAATCTGTGTTTAATGAGATCTCCAGTGAATTCTTAAAGCACTATCAATAGATACTATGTTTCTAAAACTTTGCTACTCAAAGTGTGGGCCATGTACCAGCACCTGTGGTTATCTCCTACCCAAGAACTGGTAAGAAATGGAAAATCTCAGACCCTACCACACTCAACCAATCAGAATCTTTATTTTTAATGAGCTCTCCAGGCAATTCATATAAACATTAAAGTTTAAGAACCGATGCTCTGAACATACCTGTAGTTTAAACAAATACTTATTAGATTGCAAACAGTGAAATTTCATAGATTTATTCTCTGAGTAACAAATCAGGATTATGCATGTGAGGCATTTTATAACCTTTTAGTATATGGAGTTTAAATAAACTTTAATGAGTGCTAACAAATAGTACAACCTAGGGTTCCTATTGACCCCCTTACTTAGTCAATATGGTTTCACTTAGTATTATGTTACAAAGGCTCTCTAAGCCATATGCCAATTTTACAAAGCAAATTATACATATTTTAAATCTACTTCCAGAGAGTGGCACATTTTGCTTAGCCATTCAGAAATGTAAACATGATACAATCATGTTGGTAAATGAGACACAGTCCTTTAAAAGTTTCAGTACACTCTATAGTCTTTTAGTAACAATGTTTTGATCTTTTCTCAACTTTAACTCACCAAAAAAATGTGTTAATTGGGTAAAAGGGTCAGACAAAGAAAACCAGATGGAAAAGTAAGAGTATGGAATTTGACCTTAAAAGAAGGTTATTGGTTATTGAGTATCATCACAACAGCATGGGAAGTTTCAGGATTTAAATCAATTGCTTTCAGACTGTGGAGTAAAAACTAAAACATAGACCATCTGAAACCAAGGAGTTTTTACTTGCTTATTTTTCTTCCAAATCAGCATTTATGATACGGTAGGTTAATGATATGAGTCTTAGCTGAAACTATGAAAGTAGTATTTCAGAAGCTGAGATAAAGATGGAGGCAAGTTTCTGATAAGAAAAACAAGACAACAACAATAAAACCTCCTCCCCTTAGTTTTATTAATGATAATTTACCCTAACAAATGTTTTAGAATTCTAGATTTGAAAATGACTGCACTGACTTGGCATTGTTACAAATTCCAGAATTGCATTTTTCTATTTGACTTTTTGCTTCATTATTGCAAAGTAGGTGCTGATTATTTTTTTTAAATTCTATGCCCCTCAATGTGACAGATGGTAATCATCAATAGTTATGGATGTTCCAAGGGTTATAGCTACTGTTTTTTCTGACAAATGCTGTAACTACTGTTTGATCCTCATTTAAAAAACACAGAAGCATAATTAACATCTAACAAACATTAAGCAAACTGGAAAGTATTTTTATAAGCAAATAATGAAAAATAAGTAATATATTTAATCTATGAAAAGTTCAGGTAAATCAGTAGAAAATTCCTTCTTGTAGCAAAGTGACTTAAACAAATAAATCACTAAAGGTTACACACACATAGACAGAGTGTACTCTAAGTTTACTTAGACTTAACTAAATTAGTTACTTAGTTAACTTATTTACTTAACTAAGTTTGGTTACTATCCAAAAGGACATAGATAATTAAAAAAAATGAAGAACAGATGCAAATTGCATTTGAAATAATACACAACAAAGTCACTATTGAAAAAGTTAAAATAACTATCAGAAAATGCTGAACAACAGATGAAACTGAACCTGAGACACAATCAGACACTCTGGTAGATTGAAATACCCAGAGTCTCCAATGAGGTCCTGGTTCCCATCAAATTCCTACACTGTGTGGAGTTTATAATTTTGGAAACAAATAAAACTGCCAGCAATAAAGGAGCAGTTCAATGAATTATGACGTAAAATTTCATAGAAATATTATACCATCATCACTTTGAGCAAACTTTGAGATAAAAAGACCCCAAGCTAAAGGAGGAAAATATTGGACTAAAGTTACTTTCCATAAAAAGGCTACTCGAACCAGGAGAATAGGGAAGAACACCAAAGCATGTGAAAAAAGACCAAACCAGAAAGAGGGAGACATAATACAAAGAAGGACCTTGTGATAGAGAGAAAAACACCCGTGTGAGCTGGCAGCAACACCTCTCCTGCCTGCTCATTTCCCTAGAAACATTCTCTTTGGATACTCAAGTCCCGAAAGTCTCAAATTTCAAAGACATGTGACTTAGTTTTTATCAGATTGCACAAAATATGGCAATTATAGCCCTGGTAAGGCCTAATTCCTTATCTCCCAAAAGTTCTCTGATGATCTCATATCTAGTATAGACAGGGCTGAGGGCAACTTTGGCAGAAGGCAGAGGCGAAAGAATGTTTTCGTCACTCCAAGTGTACATTGTACCTTCTTCAGTTTTCCCTCTGAACAGCGGTGGCCAGCAATGAAAAAAAAAAAAATTAAATCACTGCTATACATGGAGAAGTTTATTCTAAATCTTATAGGGGAAAGTATAAGCCATAAAATAGCTAACACATGTTGACAAGGAAGAATAAGTAGAAGAAAACTCTGCAGTCAGATTTACTACAAAGGCACTGTAATCAAAACAGTATGGCAATGGTGGAGGGTTAGGCAGACATCAGTGAAACAAAACAGAGAACTCAGAGACAGACTCAAGCAAATAAGTGTATCAGACTGTTGACTAAAGTGTAAAAAGTGTAGTTAAAACTGCCTTTTCAACAAATGGTACTGTATTAAGTGACATCCTTAGGCAAAATAAAAACAAAAATGAAAAGAATCCTGATAAAGATGAGTAGACTGTGTCAATGTCAATGCCGTGGTTGTGATATTGTGCTATACTTTTGTAAGATGCTGTCGTTAGTGAGCGTTGGATGGTGGGTACAGAGTCACTCACTATGTTATTTCTAAAATCAAGCACACAAATGAAATAAATCAAACAAGAACAGATTTTTAGTTAATAAAATCAAATTAGTGGTTACAAGAAGGGAGGTAGGGAGAGATAGACAAATTGGATAGAGGTGATCAGTTGTATGATGAAATGATAGAATGGTGGTGCTAAATTTAATGTACTATACACAGATGTCAATTCACAATGCTGCACACTCTAGAGTTGAATGCTATGATGCATATAAATAAAATTAAATATAAATATAATAATTGCTATGACTAAAAAATAATAAATGGTAGTATAATATGCTAGAAAACATATCCCAAACTTGGTAACAGGTGAAAAAGTGTTCTTTCACTGCAATGCTGTTCTTGATTTACATTATTGGACTATTTTTTACTCTTAGATGCAGAAAATACCCCATAAACTTTTCTCTAATAGAGATGACAAATTATTTCTCATCAACTAAATGGATAATCCTAAAGATTATGGTTGATGGGTCCATAAAACATTAACTAATTTTGTATCTAACTCAGAAATCTTAACATCTCATGAAATTGCCGTACGTTGTGATTAGAGTTGAAATTTCCTGACGTACTTTCAGATTTCTTGAAGGAGAGAGTGGCTGGATGTTGAGTTTAATTGTCAATGATTAATGATTTAATCCATTATGATTAGGTAATAAAGTTTCCAAAAATAACCTTAAAAAGGGTTTTTTTGAAGGCTTTAAAGAATTTCTGGGTGGAAGAACATGTGGATATTTGGAGAAAATGGTGTCCCTGAAAAGCCCTGTGACTCTTCTCCATACCCTGACCTATGCATCTCTTCCACCTGAAACTCCCTGAATTATATCCTTTGTAGTAAGTCAGTGATCTAGTGAGCACATGGTTTTCTTGAGTTCAGTGAGTCACTCTAGCAAATTTATTGAAGGAGGGTGTCCCTGGAACCTCCGATGTATAGCCAGTTGGACAGAAACAAAGTTAATAGCCAGGGATTTCAACTGGTAAAGTGGAGGGTAATCTTGGGAGACTGAGCCAATAATCTGTGGTAGACAGTGTCAGAACTGAGCTGATCTATTGGACATCTTGGTAGTGTCTGAGAATTGCTTTTGGTATGGGGGTAACCTCCACAATATTCTTGTTGATATTGGATACAGGGGATACCCAATTCTCTATTCTGCCATGTACTCTCAAATAATTCAGAAATGAATAATATGTAAATATTACTGAAAAATGATAGAATAACTTTAAAAAGTGATAAAGATGGCAACTGGGGAATTAGCAAAAGGTTTGCTGCAAACTTTTGTATTTTTATAGCTTTTAATGCATTTTTTAAATTTGTCTAAAATTATTTCAAAGCAAAAGTTAAAAATGATATTACACAAATAAAAACAAATTAGAAAGCACATGAAAACCTGTGCTCAGGGTCCTTAGTAACATCACTAGTTGTTTAACACTTGATGATTGGTAAAACTTTTTCTATTATCTGACTAGTTTCTTATAAGCTTTCATGATATAAATTTTTTTGTTTATTCCAGCTGAAGCTTAGAAAGATTCAGCATGGTTATTTGGTTGCTAATCCCATGACGTTGCTACTTTCTGTGCTGCTTTTCATAAACAACATTTCACTGGATATTTTCCAAGTTGTTCCTGGGGCCCACGAGGGAGGGCTGTGAGACAGGAGGACTGATAGCAAATTTCGGGATATGAGAAGGTAGGAAAGGAACCAATGTGCAGGATGGCAGGTCATTTATTGATCATTCATTTCCTATTTCTATCCACTGCTTGTCAGCTGCCATACTTTTTTCTGAAGCCTGTCTTGATACAATAATATAGTTCAGGCAGAAAGAACTGCTTGGACAGAGGCAAATAGGTCTCTATCCCCCAAGTTAATTTTCAAAAAAATTTGGAGAAAACTATCATTAATATAATATTCTGATGCATAAGTCTGTGAACTCGGGGTAACTATAAGGTGATGAGACAAAGAAAAATAAAGAGGAAGAAGAAGGGAGAGAAGAGAGAAAGGTCAGAGGTAAGCAAACATTCAGGTGGACTCTGGTTTATTGGTGCCAAGCAGACTTACAGTTACACACAACTGAGAGCTCCAATCCCCTTCTTCAACCACTCAGGCATTCAACTGGCTACATGGACAGCATAAGGAATGACAGTTCTGTCCCTGCTAATAAAGGCTCCAGAATAGCTTAGAATTGTGTTTTGACACCAAAAAAATTCATGATGGAGTTAGAAACCAGTTTGTTAGGAACGCAGCAAACTATAAAAATCTAAAAGGTTTTAAAATATTAATAGCACTTGAATAGTTTTCTCCCAGATGGCCACACAGCTGACTACGGTTTCCTCCTAGAACCCTCTGCTGTTTATCCTCTAAATGTCCCCAATATAAAACAGTTTGAATCTTTTGTTGCTGCTGTAAAACTTGATCTACTGTGGGACAACATAATTAAGTGTCAGTGCCTGGATGTATGAAGTGAGAAGCGGACAGAATAATCCCGGATGTATGTCACTAATAATTTAGTTTATGGCTCAGTGATAATGGGATTCCTGATTATTAGCAGGACACCCAGCACTTCTTAGCTTGAAGTCCAGGTGTGTGGCCCTTCCAGGTAGGACTGGTGCTGGCAGGAGCATGTGAGCCTCACTTTCTGCCTATTTTTTCTGTTCCATAAATCTATTAGAGGGCTATGCCATTCTCATTGTAAAATTTCAATGTGAAGCCAATTAGAAAGGAACAGCAGCCTGATTAGAAAGATTTGATGTTGTTTTGTGCTTATTCTTACAAACATTGTGAAAAAGCAGTTGATTCAAATATAATTCACAGAAGTTACTTCCTGCCGTTAGGGTTTTCTAGCACTGTTGGCTCACGAGCCCGAATGATACCTTCATTTACGTGGACAAGCAGTGAGTGTGATGGAGAAGAGAGGAGGAGGTGAAAAGGAAGAAATGAAAGAAGAGACAGAAAAGAAGAGGAATGAGAAAGACAGGGAGGAATGGAATGAGAAGCAGAAGGCAGAGGAAGAGAGAGGAGGAAAGAAAGGAACAGGAAAGAGAAGTAGTTTAAAGGACAAGGAAAAGGAAGAACGGATATTCTATGACATAAAGTCTTCATGAATTGGGCAAAATTTCACCTTTAAAATGGAGATATTTCTGCCTCCTGGATAGTCCTTGAGTAAGTGCTTCATGTCCCTAACACTGCTCAGAAGGGCATGGTCAACCTTAACCTCATTTCTGTTCCCTTTCCTCTGTTTTCAAGACTGACCAAAAAAAACCAAACTTCTGACTGGCAGAGGATTTGACTTCAGACAGGCAGGATGGCCTGTGTCAGGACAGCCTGAGATCCATCTGTCTGTGAAGGAGACTTGTATTTGGCTGCTTTGATCCTTTCTTTATTGACCATCTTATGGTTTCCATCTCAAAGACCCAGCTAATTTCACATTCCTGGGGTGGTGGGCGGGGGGACGAGAACCAGGGCGGTTTCAGGTGTGGCACAGTGTCAGACACTTCTTTGTCCCACTTCTTGATTTCACTGCAGCTGACATGAAAAGTGTCGTTGTGCACCTTGATGACCTTTCATTTCAAATATCATGGGGTCCTGGCTTTTCTGTCTTGGGACTTTCAGCCAGTGTATGCAAGCATATTCCGAAATGCACAGATGTGAGCATGCCTAAACAGGGGGCTGGGAGTCGGTGAATAAATATTTCTGCCTCATGTTCACTGTAGGAACAATTCTGAGGTGCATTCTACACTGTGGCTCAGAGAACCCTCAGTGGAAGTGGGCAGTGGTTTTCAACAGCTTCCTTTCCTTTCCTGACTCTCTACTTCCTCACTTTTGATTTCTAGGATTGCTTCCAAAGGAACTATCTGCACCACGTATTAATTGTATTTTCTTATTCTCTGTATTCTTGATGCTCTGGCACTAGTGCCTGGCTACTTAGGGAGTCATTTCTTACAGACACTAAATGGTGAGCCTGGGAGCATGGGATCACAAGCAATCCAAGCAATCCAAAGCCCATAAACTGAACCAGTTCCTCTGTCTGGCTCTACCACTCCAGGAAGCAATGTTCCTCTGCTCTAATCAGTCTAGAGACAGAGCTAGACAACTAGAAACATTCTGTACTCAAGAGCCTGCTAAAATTATTCAAACCAGGCAATCATCAACCTTTTTATTCTGCCTTGTCTTGCCTTTCTTTTTCCACACAAAAAAAGACTGGCCATTCTTTCCCACTCTCACACACTTCCTGACTGACTCTGGTGTTTCCCCATGTGATCCTTCATGATATGTTATGACCCCTCCATTGGGAACTGTGAGAAACAAACTATCTTTTTAATTCAGTCATCTCCTGATCTGTACAGTAAACACTCTAGAATTCTTATCTCAGCTTCTGCATGCAGGGGGTCCAAACAAAGACTGATTATTACTTATAAATATTTGCTAAGTGAATGCATGAAATAAAACCCCGATGCTATAGAGAAAATTTTACAGAAAAGATAGGGGGAAGAGCATCCAATTCCAAGGTCTCCACAGAGAGGTCTAAGAATGGGAGGGGATGAAAGGTGTCATGTGCTCATCTGCGGAACCACTCAACAACACAATCACAGCATCTGTTTCCCTCTTAGTCATCTTTTCTTTCCTTCAGATATCTGGGAGAATCCTGAACAGTAAGCAGCTTGCCATTTAATATGCCAGAAGGAAAAAATGAGAGAGAGACTGTTAAGAAAATCAACTTAAAATAAGAAACACATACTGGCCTTGTTAAGGAATAGGTTTCCCATTTTTATTTTTAAACTGAGAGTATATTATAGCTATATCTTAAATATATATGACAGGAAGATAAAAAATGAACGGCAATGCAAGTTAAAAAGAAAGAAGGAAATGGTACATATTTGAGCCTCTCTGTGAGAAAAGAGGCCATTTTTTATGTGAGGCCCCAGGGTATCTGTTAGTGCACTGGGAAAGGTAATTCATTAAATGAACCTAAGGTTAATGCACTTTCAGAAGAGAGCAATTTATCTCCTCTTCTTCAATAGGATCAGGCCAGGAGGTTCTACAGTTGGAAAAATTTTATCCTGGTGAGATACCCTTGTAATGATCTCAGGTCTTCTGAATTTCATCTTTCTCATTCACTACCAAGATGACTAATGCTCCAGATGGGAGGATCCTGTACTTTATCCTCAAGGTGTGAGAACTTAAATTCTTTCTTTTATACCAGGAGATGTATACATTCTGCTGTATATGCTAGTCCTTGTGTCCCAGCATGACCAAAGTACAGCCAGGTAGGTGTCAAAAGTAAGACTATACTCATTTAAATGAGTTGAAAAGTACTTAGGAATGGTAATAGCCTATTTTAAAATAAAGTCAATAATAGCAGTTATGGTGTTAGTACACAATCTGTTGAGTTAACCAAGTGAAACTAGGAAAAATAAACAAAGTTATGAGTGAAATTTTTCATACTAGTTTCCAAATTCTAGTTTCTTCTTCTCAGAAAAAAAACTATTCAGCATCTCTTTCTTTATATGCATATATGTATATATGTATATATGCACACATATATAATTAAACAGAAAAACGTTTTTTGCATATATATATATATATATATACACACACATATACTTTGGCCTTCTGATTGGTCCTAGTGCTTTCTTGCATGGATTTATATGGCGGTGCTTATCTATTTGTTCTATCTATATCTATCTATCTATCTATCTCTGTATCTATCTATCTATCTATTTATTTATCTAAACCAATAACCTCATAATCCAAGTGGTTTAGTATAATAAAAGTCTATTTTTCCCTCATTCTACATATTTAATACAGGTTAGCAAAAAGGATTATCCATCATGGTCACTCGGGGCTCAGGCTTTTGGAGGCTCCAACTTGGCAAGGTTTTTCATTAACACCTAATCAAGAAGAGAGACATAGTGAATTATGCATTCTCTTTTAACGCTTTCACAAAGAAGTGAAATATATCACTTCTACTCACATTTAATTGTCCAAATCAAATCTCTGACCATGTGAACCTCAAAGGGGAAAGGATATTGCAACCTAATCATATGGCTAAAACTGGGAAGTTAGAGCTATTTGATAAATGGCACTGATGTCTATGACATTAACCAAACAATGGTGAAATTCAATTCCCTTTGGAGTTTATGACACTGTAGTTAAATTCTGGTTTACTGACCAAGGCTCCCAAAAATGTAGCTCCCAAAAAGAACTAGAATAAGTCCTTACTATGTAAGGGGGAAAAAAAGTCACACAGTTTTGCTACATGTATTTCAAGTTCAAAAAACCCATATTCACTTAAGAACGGTGTCTTATAAATAAAGTTATTGTCATAGATGACAGCTCACTTAAAGAATCACACACCAACCACAGAGAGTTTTCATCACCTGAGTCTCGCAGAGTAATCAATGTTTCACAATGCACTTGAGGCATCATCTTATGACCTGGACTCTCAATGAGAAAAGCACATCTTCAAAAAGAATGAAGAGAAGAATATGGTCTTTCACAGAAAGTGAATGGTACTATATCCAAGAGGCAGTCTAGTGTCATTGGAAACTACCAGCACAATCAACAGAGGGCTTTTTTCAGATACTGAAATTGAAACTCCATCATAATCAGTTAACCTTAATATGTTCACATGCTAACCACATTATGTGAGTATGGAGATACCGGGATTTAACATATACCTTTATGAATATTTGATATTATTTTAGCATGAAACAGATGTGTTCCATTTTGGTCTGCTAGTTCCTTTAACATTGACTTATTTCAGCATGGGAGAGGGTAGAATAAGCTTTGATAAAAAAGTTGCTTTGCTGGTCACGCCTTCTTTTAATTTCATGCTTAGGGAAACCAGGGGTTAGCTCTCAAATACGAGAACCTAGACAACTTAGGTGAAATCAGACTGAGATAGTTCTAAAATAAAGTGAAGATTTTGTGCAAAAACATTGCTAAATACTCAAAGCCTCACTCTTAACATCAAGTATACCTTTCCAAATTGATATACTGAGTTTTATAAAAATCCTATTGCATTTTTAACAAAATCCATTATAATAATATGGAAGGAATAAATGAGGTGGGAGTCCAGGATAATTTAAAAAAATGAGAAGAACTAGAAGGAAAGGGGAAAAAGAAAACATTTTCAGTTGTGCCCTTCTGGTTCAAGTAGCTGAGAGGTGGACAAGATAAAGCTCAAGGACCTGGACTGGAGACCTGGGGCTGGTATGAAAAAAAAAGATAAACAACTAAATAAATAAAGATGCTACTTCCTTCTTTCCTTTCTTAAATACTTCTCCCTCCCTTGCTCCCTCCCTCCTACCTTCCTTCCTCTCTTTAAAAAAACAAAACAAAACAAACTTTTCTCAGTCTCCTTTGTGATACAATAATAAAAACACAAGTCAAACATTAAAAACAATCAATTACTGAAAACACACAGAACAAACTGCTTATTTGTGGATAATTATGAAACGAACGAACAAATAGCAGACTTGAGATTATGATAAAACCCTTAAAGGAAAAATATAATTAATGATGATGATAAAAATGCTAAGTATTTGTAATAATAATTACAACACATCTGTCTCCAGAGGTCTCAGTTTTTAATGTTCCTTTTCAGAAACATCATCAGAGTTTAATCAAAGGCATTAGAGGACTATATGGCTAATTTTCTCCCTAGCCGGACTGAATGTCCACGTAAAAGCTACATGTTATCACTGCAAGGAGCTCTAGGGTCCACTGAAATGGTTCCAAATAGCATGTTGTGATTCAAGCTTTCTCATTATCCAGTAAGCTGAAGTGATACACAGATACGTATGCTTCTTTTCTTCCTGGCCCAATTCTTTTGATCCATAACAGATCTATCAACCAAGAATTTATCTTAACTATTTAAAAAGTGATTTACACTGTGAGCCTATTCTACTTTTTTGTGGGTTAAAGTGTTCCATAAGTTTATTGCCTGAAACATGTGTAAATCTATCTGATTATAAATATCACATAACTTCTCAACTAGAAAAATCTCCTCTCATCACAGAGACATGAGGTCATTTGCCCCAAATCACAGAGACAGGCTCTGAAATCAGCACAGCAGATCCCAAAGTCTTCTCCTGATACTAGCTCCAGTGTCAATTTGTTCTAGATCAGGGGGTCTCAATTTTATTCATACTGGTAGCAACTTTGGCAGTCTGTGAATCCCTCTCATAGCAACATTTTCAAGTAAATAAAATAAAACACATAGGATTAAAAGGGATACTATATTAAAATGCATTTCTCAAAAATAAAAAGAGAAAGATATTTTTAAATTTGATAGAATAATAATTATCATTAGCAAATATAATAACAAAATGTGGTTAAGTTGTGATAACTAAGATAAGTTTAAAGAGTGATGAACAGAAATAAGAATTTTGAGATTTTCACAGTAAGTGCAACATAATGTGAAAACATCTATGATTTCCATGATTACCCAAGTTTAGGGCACTGCTGGGACTTTTGTGGTTTGAGGCCTACATTCATCGGGGAGGACTTATTAAATTTCCACGAACTTGGCTAACATTAAAGATGTCTTTTCTTTTTCCTGTTTCACTTTATGGATTCTTGATTTCTAATCCTGAACCCTAGATTTACCAGATTAGCAACTCCTGACAATGCTGTTGCACTTTTACCATCATCTGATGAGTGGACATACCACCACAAATAAATGTTCCTTTAGTAACAGCCATCTGCTGCTGTTAAAATACGTCTGAAAGAAACACAGACTATGGTTTCTGCTGAATGAGGACTAGAATTTAATTAGGAAGACAAGATCCATGTAAGTTTAGTTTTTAAAATAGTCAGATAAAAAAAGGATAAGAGTTTAAATCATTGGCAAATAAGGTTGCCTAGACTCTGGTGCTAATTGAAAGGTAAATACATAAATGCAAGTGTTCAGTATGTGGATGTCAGTCTGCCTTTATTGAATGCTTGATGCAACAACTACAATGGGGGAGGTGATGAACAAATGGGGCAAGTAACTTGCAAATTTAGGTAAAGAGGCACACGTAAACAGCAGCTCCTGAGAAAATGTGAAGCAATTTATCACCAGGCACAGACTAAACAAAGTTTCAGGGGGCTCCAGAAACAAAAAATGTGCTTTGACTTCATACTCAGCACAAAGGAAGGTCTCAGGGCAAAGGCATAATTGTTCTTCGACTATATTCGCTTTCAATCCATCTGCAAATACATAAATATGCCCTAGTCTTTCACTGATATAAATGCTTCCAAATTTCATTCCTAGACTGGCAAACAAGGAGTCACTTCTTATGAGTGAGTGATATATGATACCACATTCCTATACTTTTCCTCCACCAAATTTTCAGCAGAAGTTGAATGGTCACTTTGAAACTTAATGATAAATGGTGGAAACTCATTTCCTTCTGGTATTGGTGTCAGAACAAGACTCATTTAGCAAACAACAGATTGTCAATTCTGAACTAAACATGAGAATGGCATCTGGTCCAGACTTTAGAAACTGAGATTTCTTTTGCCTCTGCTGAATAGGTTCAATAATAAAAGGGAAGGAGGTCTTAGGTAATTTTAACTTCATTATCAAGACATCTAAATTATTACATTTATAAAAAATTATATAGTAAATTTAATAATAGGTAGTAGGTATTTGAAACTGACTTCCTTTAAACAATTCCTAAGTTAATAATGACTATACTGGCCAAGAATATGACATAATTGCCTTGAAACCTAATCTGATTCACTTTAGCCCAGATAAATGATTCCAGTGTGTTCCTTAGATGAAATCAACTTGTTACACAGTTAGAAAACTATAATTTAAGGCTAAATGTTGTAAATTCTTTGAAGATAATCTATGTGGACATCACTGAATGAGCCACCATAGGCATTTTGAGGAAACAAAACAATTCGAAAGAATACTATATTATCATGTACTATAATCTTAAATGCTTAAAATCTGTTAAGGATAATTTTCCCCTTCAAATCAGAAGTCTGTGTTTATGCCTGTCTTATCAGAAACTCATTCATTCATCAACTTGATAAATGTTCCTGGGGAACCCCTAGATGCTAGGTAGTAGGAAGAATACAGAGATGAATAAGATAATCTATGTTCTCAGGGATCTTTCAGTGTAGTAACAAAATAAAATGCAAACAATTAACCAAGTGTCAATATATACATGGTAAAAGAACACTTTGACTCTTTTCCCACTGTACTTGCTAGCCCATTAAAGCCCCCATCATATTATAATGCACTTGTCTGTCCCCTTAGTGAAGTATCAACTTCTGAAAGAAAAGGGACGAATCTTATCACATGTCTTCATTGTCTACTATATGACTAGTAGGTATACTTCAAATATGTATCTATTGGATAGATGAGCAAGCTTATTTCTAGTTAGTATTGCCAGTAAGTATTCATGGATCACTTAAGTTTCTAAGTTGGCTCTGAAAACTTGATTCCCTCCTGGGGAATCCAGAAGAGTGCATTTTCCAGTTTGCATCTAGGTATGATCAGGTGATTGGTTGTTGGCCGAAGTGGATCAAAGCTATAGAGTCCACATGCACACCTGGTTAGGAAGCATCCTGCTAGATATTCTATAGTCCCTCTCGTTTGTCTACACATCTGGAAGTGGAGTATTTGGAATGGAATTACAATTTGGAAGGAAACTAAAACCCTGAGTTTACTGTTAGCAGAAGAGCCACTCAGCTGAATATATGAACAACAGACTTTGTGTGGATGAGAAATAAGCTTGTGTTATGTTAAGCTACTGAGATTCTGAGATTTTTCTTTACAACAGTTAGCCTATTCTGACTAATAACTTTGGGACTAATATTGATAGAAACCGGGTAGGAGGCGGCTGAATATTATTCCTTTTGGAGGGAATAATATGAGTAGATCTACAAATCTATGGAGAAGGGAACCAATCATGATATTTTCCCTGAAGATACAATTGTTCCCATAGCTTATTTTCAGACTTAAGAAGCATTAAAGCAGTAGCAGTATGACTACTGACCAGATCTGTTCCTTATAATGTTTTGTTTGAATCAGGCAGTTTAGTCCACACAGTATTATAAAAAGCTAAATTTGTTGTTGCAAATAATTTTTAAAGGAGACTCTTAAAACACACACACACACACACACACACACACACACAGCTCTCCTGAATGATTCCGGCTGAATGACATGATTCCTTTAACAAGGGTTTGGGTTCTTCAATTTTCTACACTTTCCATCACTCCCTGCTGACTCCCATCCAAACTATTTGTTTTCTGTTTATTTCTGGCAGCTATTTAAGTTTTTCATCCCTTTCTTTTTAAGTCATTGAAGTTGCAGATCCAGGCAAGACTGCCTGCTTATTGAATTAGTTGTCCTCTCCTTGTTCCAAGTAGCAGCTTCATGGAAAATATACACTTTCTTAACATTTTATGATAAGAGGAGTGTGTATCTAGAATGTGATCACAAGCATTCTATGTCTGTTACCTTGGATAATGCTTACTGTTTGAGACCTAAAACAATGTGTCTAGTGCAGATGTTGCAGTGGAAGCCAGGTGATTTTACTCTGTCCTCACCATTTCTTCATAAAAGATAATTTTCCCAGAAAGGGTAATTTTATTTGAGTATATGCTGAAAGTCTGGGCTCGAAGGTAAAAATAATACAGAAAAACTATCTGGATGCAATATAATACATTAGATCTCACTTTGAGTTGAGGAACGGGTATGTAGAAGTACCATGATTTCCAGTGAAAATAAACTTCAAATTCACTGTGTATATGTGCTTGTTTGTTTTTTTAATTCCCCTTTACTTATCACAGGTGATGTAAGTATCTTATGAAGTCCTGGGATTTAGGCATCCTTCCATGCCTAATCAAGATAAGAACTGCAATAAAACATCTCTATGCTGGTGGGAACGAAAATGGGAAAAGATAAGATAGTTTGTGTAAAAGTAGTCCTGATTTTTGTAACAAAATAAATGAAATAAAGCTTCAAGCTGAGAAAAACAATGCATTTATCATGTAGCTTGTGATATTTTAATTTTACCTGTTCCTTCAGGTACATGTCTGCATGTGTTAATGAAAGTCATACCAGTGAAAACAGAGACATTTTAGGATATAGTCTTATAGTTGACACCTTCTAAGTATAGCATTGCATTAGCTCTTCCTCCATTTCAGATTCTGAGTGACTGAATGAATTAGTGAATAAATTAATGCAGTATGAATGAATGAATTTTATACTACATAACCCAGCTGTCTCTAGCTGTTCCCTAAAGCTAAGCATGAAGTCTAAAATATTGATTAAAAAAGAGATGCCAAAGGGGAACACACCTGCGTGTCTCTAAGTTATAAAAAATGCTACTTTGCTCTGAGTGCCAGAAAAGATAAATTTCTGTGCTTGTTGATATAAATTATTTCTTCCTCATTATGACCTAATGATCCAAGATTAAGGAAGCCTGGATTCAGGGTCTTCCACTCCAGGAAAATCCATTAGGTTTTCTGTACCATTGTTGATGACCTTAGCTAGTTTCCTAGTTCATAATCTGACACATTTTTCCCACTAACTCCCTACACAGCTAACCAGATTGTAAATGTAAGACATAATCCCACCATCATTTACACTCAAATTAGAGTCAGCATTGCAATTACTGATAATTTCAATACTCTAAATACTCATCTTCTTTTTATTCCTCCACTCTACTTTCTTGTCTGACAGTAAATGAATTTTAGTTTAGTTAACATCTTCTTACTGGGAAGACAGTTTAGGGAATGGAGTGATAGCTTGAACAAAACAAGCAAATGTGATAAAAATTTGATGCAAAATTTTGTTTAGATTATTTTACTTTAAGGGTTTATTCTTTTGTTCATCTACCAATCTGCTTTAAGATTGCCATCCTATCAAGTCTTCAGCAGAGCAGATGTAGAGTTCTATATCCAGGAACATGATATGGGCAACTTATTTTGAAATTAATTATTTTCTATAATGATAAACTGACCGCAGGAAAAGAAATTTTATCTTAAACAGAATAGTTAATGAATTAAGAATACAGCAAAGAAACAACTAATAATTCTCAAATGAAGAGGACTATCCTGTTCAATCAGATCTTATGAATTTTAATAAATATTGGTAAAAATTCTCTCTTTATCATATATACTATAGTTAAAGTTACTAAAAGACTTCTTAAATGTATCACAGGAGTTTAACAATCAAACATTTTTCAGTTTCACTGAGATGTAAGTGACATGAAATATTATATAAGTTTGATATATGCAACAAAATAATTTGACTTATCATGTATTGAAAATAACACCACAGTAAGTTTAGTTAACTTACATCATCTCACTAGCAACGAGTCTTTATTTTCTTGTGATGAGAACTTTTAAAATCTACTCTTTTAGCAACTTTCAAACATAACATACAATATTTTTAATTATAGTTACTATGCTTCACATTACACTCCCCAAATTTATTTATCTCACAATTGGAAGTTTGTATTTTGACTGATAAGTGAAGGTGACCAGAATAACCAAACTCTTGATACCATTCATAAATGCTCAGAAACACACACAATACTTATAAATAGCTATGACACATCTGTCAATAATTAATATCAACAATTTTGGAATTCTAGGGAAAGTTACTTAATGGAAATGAATTATTAGTATGTTTATTGATTGGATGTAACAAGTGAAAACTACGCCCAGCTGAACCTTGGAGAAACATACTTAGCTTTTGGTAGATAGAAGAAAAGGAAGATATGCCACTAGGAATACAG
This sequence comes from Solenodon paradoxus, assembly GCA_004363575.1. Classification (NCBI taxonomy): domain Eukaryota; kingdom Metazoa; phylum Chordata; class Mammalia; order Eulipotyphla; family Solenodontidae; genus Solenodon; species Solenodon paradoxus. Next base: position 1,862,935 of record RJWH01000003.1, read on the forward strand.
CAACATTGGGTTTGTTCTTCCCCTGTTGGGTAGCCAAGGAATTCTGAAGAGGGTGTTTGTGAATCTGGTGTAGTTTATCTGTTGGGCTAATCACTCTAACTGGTTTGTCTCTCCATATTGTCAGTCTGTAGGGGCTGCTCAAAATATTCATAGTTCCCGTGTCATTTTTATTTCCCCAGAGCCCTTAAAAGGTCTGGATAAAGATTTTCCTTGCTGGACATACAATACAAAGGTACCCAAGGCAGAGATGGAATATTGGCAGTAGAGGAGAAAGGAGAGGAGCACAAAATTACAATAGGTGAAATTCATATCCTCAACATACTTGCAGTTTAGTACAGAAGAGATATATAAAGAGATTTTAAAGTAGGGCAACTGTGTTTATGATCAGGAAGGACATTTATTTGGACTTGACTTGAGAACCAAACTAAGGTTTCCAGTAGAGAGATAAGATATAGCAGAATAATTAGTTATAGGGAGAAAGGTATTCTAGAAGGGCAGAGTGGGGGCTGACAAGATAACACATAGAAAGTCATGGTGACAGGATCAAACAAGTTATGTTTGAAGAACTAGGAGTTCCTTCCAAGGCAAAAAGCTGCACTAAAGGAAAGAGGAATTCATTCTGAAAATTCTAAAAATATGTGCACTATGATTTCAATGTTCTACTTATCCCAATTTACCAGGGACAAGTTTACATTCTTCAGTATAATTTGTCTGGATGCATAGTCATCACAGTTTACTTGGCTCACACGCTATCTAAATTTCTACCCATTCAATTGGATTTAGTTATGAGTGACAGAAAAGGAAAAAAAAAAAAGTATTTCCAGGTTTCCTGCAATTAATTGACAGTCATTTTAGCTGTTTCCAGAAAACCAGACTGAATTCTGAAATCTTTATATTGTCCCAAAATATAAAAAGGAAAGAAAATCCATGTCTTGTCTAGTATGAATGACTTCATCAGTGTTCAATAATACTAAGTTAGCATCACTTGGTGCAGACAGGAATTCACAGGTACAGATATTCAAGGGTCAGCATCTTGTGGACTGACTAGTAAGCTTGAGCTTGGCACACCATAGGCCATTTTTGTAATGTGATGAAAATATTCTTTTAAGGAGCAATTAGATTAAAAGCAATTTGGGTTGGATACAAACAACCTGAGTATCATATTCTTGTATCTAACAAATCGTAAAAGTTGGATTCAAGAGCAGACACATCCCATGGTGGTGCTGGAGAGGGGTCAGGGGCTTTGTTTTCAGGTAGCTTGTTACTAGGCAACTCAGGAAGTCTCCATGGTAATTTACCAGACAATCTGGTTTGTCTTTGCATAGAGAGAGCTGTATATTTGTCAATTAAAAATAAATTAAGGTATCATAAGTGTGTAGTTAATTGAATAAATTTTAAGTGCAGACTTTGTTAAGTTGCTATATATGTTTACCCTGGGTAACAACCATACTAATCAAGAAGAGAACAAAAGAAAAGAAATGCCATTTAGGAAGCATAGAGGATAAGGGCAAGATGGAGGCAGGCATGGTAAGGCTAGCAGAACAAATATCACCTGTTCAGAGACAAGCAAGGTTGTCTAATTAAATTCCACTTGTATTCTCTTCCATTCTCTTCTTCAGCTACACAAATTGCCCCCACCTAGCAGATGACAGAGCCACCAGATTATGGTTACTACATTTCACTACAAGTCATGGAAAGCCATGAAAAAAGAGACATATTGATGAGCTACTTTCAATATCTAGTGATTCAATGTCAGGGAGTTTTCTTGCAAATTAGCAGCATGGCCTACAGTAGTAGTCCTTGTAACTTTTTTGGTCTTCTGTTGTTGTTGCTGTTTTAAATTAATTTTATTGAAGGAATATCGCATCAAAACATTATATAGGTTTAAGGTGTGCATCATTGTAAAACCACATTGGTATTTAATGCATTAAATTCACCACAAATTCATTTCTTCCTTCACCATACAATTGATCCCCTCTAGATAACTTTCCTGCACCCCTCCCCCTTGTCTTCCTGCAATCTCTAATTTCCTTTTATTGATTGAAAGTCATTTTTGTTTTATTTAGTTCATTTGTTTGCTTGGTTTCCCTGTTTACCAACACATGATTGATATCATACAACTTGTAAATTTTTATTCTGCCATGTACATATTCTGCCTTCTGAGCTTGCCCTCTCGAACTGTTGTGGCTGAATTGTCATGTGATCCTGCTTTCTCTGCCATGGGGGAGTGCAGGACACAAGTTGGATCCATCTGGACACACAATTTGGTGCAGGTGGTCAGGAATCAAGTGGAGTCATCACAGCACATGTTAAGGATTAATACAGATGTTATAAGAGAAAAGGCATGTTCCACTTCCTGACATCTCAAACATTAGAGAATTCAGAGTAGGTATTATTTGCATGTGTCCTAGAGTCTATCTGACTAGTCAAGTCTAGCTCTATTCCTTATGATTTGTGACTTTAGGTAAATGAGATAAACTCACAGAATGGTGGTTAGGATTGAAAGAGATAAGGTCTGTGAAAGGTATAGAAGAATACCAAGCAGAAAGAAATCACTTACAAAATAGTAACCATTACTGAAGTTACTTTTAACTAGATTAGTGGAGGCATTGTTGCTGCCTGGTGAGAAATATCTGTTTGAAACCGTCCCTGTCAAGGAGTACGATGTCAAGAGAGGGAAAAAGAGAATGAATGTGAGATCTAATGAAATCATTCGATGCCTGGATGAAACCATGCCTGGAGTCACAATTATGACTTGGATTGTCAGGTTACCTGAGGATGCATACCACTATAACATTTTTGGTACATGGGTTGGAATTATGTGTCTGGAATTCAGAGTGGAATGAGTTCTGACTACAGCACCACATAAGAAGTAAACTACTCTAATGCAAAGCTTCGACCAAAGTTTTTTGCATTCACTTGTAGTTCACTGCAGGAGAAATGCATGCCTAGCTTTCTCATCATACCAGGATACAACGGACCACTAGAGTGAACAAACTGTAAGACCTAATCCTATTTTTAGTTTCTAGATCTTAATAGACATGACTTTTATTTCTTACATGTGATACCTTTTTCTTTCATTTTCTTTGTCAAAAGTAATTGAGTGGAAGAAGTAGGACTAAGCAAGGGGAAGAAAAAAATGTTTTCTTGTGCTGTTGGTTCTGTTCATTCTGTCTCTCCAGAATAAGGAAACAAAATGTAGAGGTGGATTTATTTATTTATTAACCAGCAAATGTCACATTCATTAGTGAAACCCTGAACATACAGTGAGGCAGATGCCTGTGAAGATGGAAAAATGCAGAATTCAGTTTCAAATTTCCTGTCAGGATATGATCTAAAATAAACTTACATTCAATGGGGATGAATGAGTCAAAGACAAGTTCTCAACAGCAGCTCTGACATGTGTTACCGTAGACTGGCAGATTTGTATTTTTCAATTTGGAAAGCCAGGGTGCAGAGGTTTAAACATATGCATGCAAACTGACAATCTTTGTCTTCCCTTCCCCACCCCATTCCCAAGTGGCAGAAAGAGAGGCAAGAAGTCTTCCTGGACCAGTATGAATTCAACTTTCTAGGCTACTCTGTTATCAATCACAAAATTCACATAGTATGACAAAACAAAACAAAAAATCTTTTCATAAATTACTGTAATATCTCTTTGCTTGAATTTTCTGTTTCTGTTATTTCACTCCTAAAATAGATGGCCTACCATGATTTTAGGTTTCTCACATTTTCTAATAGTTAAGCCAATATAACTAAGTCTGCCTTTTAGTATTCAGCAATTAAAGATTTCAAGTAGTATAATTATACGAGACCTGTAGGCAGAATGATTATTGATAACTCCTATATTCATGTCAAAAGTTTCCAATGAGTGCCTTTTCTGCCCATATGTTTCACTTTTTTCTAAATCTGTGTGGGGTTCTCATCTTAAATTAAAATTACTATAAATGATAGACTACAAGTAATATTTTGATACAAACAGAAGACAGCTGAACAGATATAAAGGAAGCATAAACTAAAGATTTTTATATTGTTTAGAAAGAGATATTTCATTAGAGTGTTACAAAAATAAAACGTGTTTTCATTTTATGTAATAATCTACAGAATCCAAAATTACATCATTTAAATGCAGAGTAAGGAACTTGAAAATGATGATTTAAAAGATGTGTGTATATGATGTTTTAGCCATGAAGAGAATTTTCAGTGATGCTGCACTCAGCATTTGACTTATAAAGTAAGCTTCTAGTGTTGATTAAAAACTAAGAGAATACAGTCATTTTTTTTTTTTTAAGTCAAGGGACAGGTATTTTATCCTGAGCTTTATGCTTCACGAAACATGAAAGTATGAAAGATAAAGTCAATGATGCAACATTTCATTGAATACCATTAACCGGTATCTTGAGTTTATGAGGGGGAAAAAAGAGTAATACTCAGATTATATTAGGGCACCTTACGAGTGTTTCAATTAAAAATATGCAACTATGATATCATCAAGCTAGAAATTGGTTCTGCATGACTGAAGCTGAGGTCCACTGCACTGACTGTATTTATACCCAATTATTGAGCTTTGACCCTTGACTTCCTTTTAGTGCCATCTGCCAAAAAGTTAAATTAAAACACAGCTTAAAATTCAACCAGTTTCCAGAGTTCTCCTTAATGGAATGGATTCTCTCTGTGACCTGGGACAAGAGCAATGTGATGAATTTCTTTGCGTTGACATTCAGAGATCAAAGCCTCTTCCTCTACAATAAGATGTAAGGAAATGCACATGTCCATGTGTAAGGAAATTGTCCACTCTTAAGAATGAACTGACCAAAAAAAGTCCTTATACTTTGATCTTACACTGAATGTGCTGCATTGACCTGAAATAGAGCACCATTTTTTGTTCTCTTTAACTACATAGATCTGTCTAGCAAACATGTACATTGTACGTTCTCATTTCGTCATTTGAGGAAAAACCAAAAGAAAGATTTTCAAGAAACTATAAACTCACAACATAGTAAAATGAAACATGTATATATGATAAATTGAAGTTGTGAGGTTATGGATGATTTATCTGAGTCTAAGATGAGTCTTATTTTCATAGATTTTTCTTTAAATTTGAAAATTTTTACATTTTCCTAAAAGTAAAAAAAAAAAGATGCATTCACATACACATACAATTCTTCAATTTACATGCTTTTGAAAATAAGAGTTTTTAAGTTGCTTATTATTTTGTATGTTTTTCTGTCACTGAAATATAAAACTAACATTTATAACATGTATGAAATATTTCAAGTATTTTCTTTTATGATAAGAAATTATTAGTAAATTGGTTTACAATATGTTTGCTGCATGGTTTCCCCCAATTTATTGTAATTTGAATTTGGCAGGGGATATATTGGTAGATTGCTAATAAATTGGTAGCTAGTCTATAATTATAACCTGCCTTTAAGTAGTCAATTTTAAAATCCTTTTCGAGAAGCATTATGTCAACATTTACGCATTTTATAAAGGTGAGTTGAATCTTTCCCTTTGTTAAATTTTAGTATTCCTTAACCAATTTGCTTTATCCTGTCTCCAGGTTTCTGATTTTCTGTATTTTACCCACACCATACTATTGTTTCTCATTGCAGGCCCTGAATATGGTTGCAGGATTTATAGGTGCTCCTGTTTTAACTTTTCTTCCACTGTCATGCTTACCTGGGAATCTTGATATCAATAACAGTGTCTGTTCCACTGAAGCTTGCACTATCTGTGTGAATACTGTCCTTACTCCTACATTTCATCTCAAATACCAAAAGAGGTTAGGCATTTTGGTTTAGGTATTTTAGGAAAAAGTTTTTTAATTCAAATAGTTTCTGGAAAACTTTATAATCTGACTTATTTATTCATTTATTTGTTGTTCATCCATTTAGGAAGCATTTGATGTGCTAGGTATTGTACTAGGTATACATTGATATATAAAGGGATATGACCCAGGTTTCAGGGAGCTCACAGGTCAACATGGGGGGACAAATCACTACATACTCTCACACACACACACAAAAAATGTTAAATTGTGGCAGTGCCATTAAGGGCCATTAGAAATGTAGTGATAGAGAATAATGTAATAGAAGGAGAAGTATATATTTCATTCAGGTGATTCAGAGATAGTATCTGGTGGGGGTTGATGAAACGTCAGTGATTGAAGGAGAGAGAAAATTAGAGACACAGATACATAAAGAGTGAGTGATGAAGAGGAAGAGATGGAGGGAGAGAGATCTAGGGAGAAGTAGGAAGAGAGATTGTGTGAAAGATGGAGAGAACAATATGAAAAGACAGTATAGACAGATGAGAATAAAGAATGAGATTAGACTCTAGGTGGGGCCTCTTAAACCAAGTTCTTCAAGTAATGTTGGGGAACATATTTGGGACCTTCCTCCACCCTAGTTCCAGGAGCTTTTCTTGGCTCTCCTCCATCTCCAGGGCTCCATCTCACTGCTTTGACCCACCAATCATCTCTGGCATCTCACATGGGATCAGATGATAACTCTAAGTCTTTCCTACTGAGAGAACTTTCCACCCTGACTGACTGGCTGATGACTAACCAAGTCTTGCTGTTCTCCCTCTAAAGTGAAACATCCAGTAGCTGTTTGGAAGCTAGTATTCAACTCAGTGTTACTCTTGAGAGACTTGGTGCTTTACTACCTTTCCATCTGCTTTTCTCTAGGAAAACTGAAAGGCATTTGCTAACTCTTAAATGCCTTGTTTTGTGACAATTAAAAATAGTTGCCGTTTGGGGTTTGTCCTGTGACAACATGACTAAGCAGGAATTGCGTTTCCCAGATTCCCCTTCCCCAAACAGTTCTAGCTGGAATTGGCCAGAAGAGAGGTCTGTCTATGGGCACTCTGCAGGTGAACTTCTGTGGTGGCCATTGCTCCCCACAGGTTGTCATTATCAAGGTTAGAGGTGATTCTTGTTCTTTCAGATTGCCAGTCCTGCTGATCTATAGGTTCACAGGATCACCAAATGCAGAGGCAACAGTTCCTCTTTGTGGTTTCTCTCCAGAGTGGATCCTACATGGTTTCCCATATCTCTTAGTAGACTCCAATTTGTCTACTTGCTGCAGGACCTTCAAAGCTGGGTGGTAATTTGTCTCTGATCTTCCTACTCTACCTTTTGATCTCTACTTCTCTTGCTCCTCCAACTATTGTATGAGTTATGAGTCCTATAATAAAGCCCTTATCTCATACCACTCATGAGATTTTGTTTCCATGGTTGAACCCTGAATAACACATGCTTTATTATCCCAAAGAAGGGAAATTCAGCTTTACCTTTAAGAATTTTTTTACAGGAAAAACTGACTAGTTTACAAGTAAGCTAACATGGAGGATAGTTAGAAATTTAGATATGCTGTAAGAATAAATGTTAACTGCAATCTGGTAAATCAACTGTTTTTAATTATCAACTGATGTGTTAGGCAATATGGCTGCATTCCGCATGTTGTTTTTGTTGGACAGGTAGAACATAAAACTAAGAGGTAGACTGATCCTAACCCCAGCATTTCAGCAAAGATGGCTAGATAAAAGTGAGCTAACTGAAATACAGTGATAGCCAAGCCAACAAAGAAAAATGAAAAAGTCATCAATAAAAAACAAAGTTTATTGATACAACCATGTTCTTAGGTAAGAGGTCAGTTTTATCTAAGGAAAGTGTTCACATCTGACTTTTTATAAAGATTCCAGGTATTTCATGCCTATTATCAATCATGCAATTTTGCTAATAGTACAAGAGAGTAAGAGGAAACACTTGCTTTAACCTGATTTACAACTCTATCAGTGGTCATTGCAGGAAGATGACTCCCCCACTCTGTAAGGCCATGGCAATTTTTTATTCTTCAAGAAGTTGGTTAAACAGAATTACAATGCATTTTAATCACTTTTAAGAGTAGATTACTGGTATCAGGTACCTTCACATTATTGTGCAATGATCACATCTCCATATCTTTTTCATCTTCCCGAATGGAAAATCCATCTCCATAAAAAATTAACTCTTCATTCTTGCTTCCTTCTAGTTCCTGGTAACCACTATTCTACTTCCTGTCTCTATAAATTTGACTCTTCTAGTTACCTTATATAAGTAGGAACCATTATATGTTCAAGTCCCTGCTTTAAATTTCATTTTCCTGAGTTTTTAAAGCATGGAAATAATATATTACCAAACTCCTCTCTCTCCTAACCTGTACCCATGATTTTTGGCACAATTTAGTAGCATAGGAAGCTCTTTCTTCCTAAACTAGATCACAGAATGCCCTCTGTGTATATATATATTGAAATTTGGAGGCCCAGAGAAGAGAATTAACCTGCTTAAGGATACAGTTTGTGCCATGCCAAGGCCAGACCCATTTAGACATCTTGATCTCTAACCTTGTAATCATTCCAAGATATGATGCCAATTTAGAGTGTTGTTGGAAAGTCCCTGCAAACTGTGATCAAGGCACCTTGCTGCCACATAATTATGACCCCTACACGCCCCAGATCCATGCTTCTTTGAATATAAAAATTACTTATTTTTCATAGTGATTACCTAGTCACGCTATTATGCGTTTATTTAGTGAAAGACTCTTTTGTTTCGTCTTATGGTTGGGACAGGTGTAGGGACAGGATAAACACCTTTAATATTTTACAGCTGAGTCTATATATTCAACTTCTAGTTTGACAGTGTCCATTTTTCCATATTTGTTTACTAAAAAAATAAAGATGACCTTGTTCTCATTGTGATGTAAACTTCATTTCCCAGTTCATTCCTATTACTTTAACATCTCTGCTAATGGTTTAAAGAACAATAGGTTCTAGGAACTGGTGTTTTTGTGTAGAAGGACTAAGTTGATAGGATCTCAAGGAAAAAATGAATGCGTCTGATTTTCTGCACTTTGAACTGTTATTCTATGAAGAGTTGAGAATCATTGCATGCCTAAAGGGTCTGTTTTGACCTTTGATATAGAATTTCACAAAATATAATACTATTATAGTCAGATAATGAGGGTAGAAGAGACCTCTGAAGAGCCATCTATAAAGCATATGTTTTTCTGGTGGATTTTCAAGGATAAATGCAAACCTCTAACTCCCTGATTTCCTGTCAGTTTTGGGGAGGATGTATAACTGAATAGAATGAGGGGGAAGAAGAATAAAATGTTCTCTGGAACCAAGCCACTTCACTCAACATTGCTTTGCAGGAAAGAAGGTTATCTTAAGTTTCAACACTTACCAACAAACACTCAACAAGAATTATAGATTTTCACAAATACAGATATAGCTGTGATGACTAAGAGACGTAGTTGCTTAAGATGGTAGGAGTTATTTGAAGTTTACTTTAGTTAATACAGCTTTTACACACTTTGAGCTTTGAAATGTTCATTTATGTGCTTCTTTTCGTCAAGTATAGAAACTCAACATGTTTATGGTCTAATCCATTCTGACCTTTTTAATAATTCCATTAATTTTTCTGAAGACATTTTATATAGACAATATTAATCAGAGAACACTTATCACTCTCTCTCCACCGACATTTCTAATACCTCAAACTTTCATTTCTGTTTCTTGCATTTCTGTGCCTACTAGGACTGATGTCATAACATTGAATGCAACTGGGCACCTAACTTATTTTCTTATTTTAAAGGACTAACTTTAAATGTTTCAATAGTAAATAATAGTAAATGGGATTTTTATTTATTTTTTTAAGGAAAGGTGCAGACAGGAATGAAGGCAATCAGGCAGACCAGAAGAGACAAGAGGAGAAAGCATCTTTATTTTATTTTTATTTAGTTGTTCACACTGGCTTTTTCCCCCCCAGGCCTGGGACTCCAACCCTGGGGTATGTGACTAGCTCTTTCAGAGGCGATTGACCTAACCAATGTGCCACCAGGGTGCACCATGAATAGAATTTAAAGGTTAGTAAATAATGCCCTGAATCCAGTTAAAGAAGTTGGTTTATATCTATAATATATTTAAAATTTTTTGAAGTGTATTACTACATTATTGTATTTTATGTATTTCCTATCTCTGAGCCAATCTTGTGTTTTTTCACTTTTTTAGTTAATTTAAGCATGCAATTCGGTGATTTTTAATACATTTTAAGAGTTGTGTAACCATTCTGGTTTTAGAACATTCAGATCACCCCAAAAAGATTCTTTGTGACAATTGCATCAATCCCTGTTCCTACCCACAACCACTATCAAGCAACTGATACTCGGGTTCAGATTCGCCTTTCATGAACACTTCACGTGAATGGAATCATGCATCATGCAGTCATTTACATTTGGCTCTTTCCATTGAGTATGTATTTGAGATTCATCAGGTTGCAACATGTTTCTGTAATTTGTTCCTTCATGTTGCATTTCACATTTGATGGGCATCTGGATTGGTTCCAGTTTGGTCCTATTGCTTTACTTTTTAGGTAAGATTCACAAATATATTACTTAGCATTAAATCAACTTTGAATTCTTGTATTATTAATTTCTGGCATTCTGTGTTGGCTTTGAGCATGAAGATTATACTGCCCTCAGAATAAATCGTAAAAGGTATAAGTAGTTAAAATATTTTATTGATATGCCATTGGTTTATAATACTGTATAAACTCCTAAGTATAGCTTCATACCTCAATGGATAGACCACACCACACTCAACACCAAAGTTCTAAGTAACACTCACCACTATCCAACTGATCCTTTCTACTTGTTCCTTCACTCCCATACATACTTTTTAATACTTTGAAAGGATTTTGTGAAATGATATATACAACCCATTATAAATTGCTAAAAAATCTTAATTAAGGATCATACCCATATAGAATGTGGGCCAGATTTGATATATAGACCATAGTTTTCTAACTGTTGGTCTAGCATATGATCTGTTATGAATCTTCAGTGAATATTAGAAAACATTACTCTTTAATTTTGAGGGTAAGTTTTTAAATTATGGATATGACAAGTTTGCTAACTATATCATCCACATCTTCAAATATATTTAATTAGATTTACTTCTCAATGAGAATGCGATTTCTTAATCTGTAACTCGCATTGTAGATTTAAAAATATCTTTTTACAGTCACATCAACCTTTGATTCATATTGTACCTTTTGATAGTATTATACCTTTCTTTTGATTAACATCTTTTTTTTATCTTGTGAATACTTTATAGCTTGCTGTATGTGTATTTTTAACTCATCCAATATATTAAAATATATATTTACTTGAAGAATTTAGTCATTTTATATTTATTGTGATAAATGAGGTAGCTAATATTGTTATCATATATCATTTTTTCTTTTTTGCATTCTGTTTTTTATTACACAATCTCAGTTTTCCAAGAGTTGTTCCTTTTTTCATCATTTTCTCACTTTTCTTATGTTCCTATTATCCAAAAGTAGCCAAAATATTTTGTCTTTCCTCTACCTTAGCTATTACATAGTGTTCAGAAATATTCCTGTCATGAAATTTTGATCTACTGCATTTATTCAAATTAATTAGGAGTTTCTGAAATCTTAAAAGTTTGAAATGTATCTTATTGATATGATTTAAGTGACTCTTCTTCCTTGAGAATATGTGTGTGTATACATACATGTATGTGTATACATATGCATATATCTATATGCATATATATACATGTAGATATAATCCAAGAGTTATTTTCAAAATTTTTAACAAAACAGGTTCTAAGTTTATGCCTTTTTGTGATTTATTGCATATTCCTAATCCCATTTAATTCAAACTTAAAATACATTCTATTATTTATTGAATTTTGTGGATTATACTAATTTTCTCCTAAATAAAAAGCTTTAAAATGTCTTATTTTTATACAGCGACCTTTCAGATTACCTGTTATTTTTATTTGCTTGGTTTTTTCGTTGGTTTATTTACTCTATCTTGTTTACCTAGTGGCACAAATAAGATATTTTATCAAGTAATGTTTATTTAGACTTACTGATGTCTTATTGTTACTACTAACTTTTCTTATATCATATATGTCTCCTTTAAAGATTATTTAGATTATTTTTTCCCTAAAATACATGCCATTATTAGGAGTAATTTATTGATATAAACATACTTAGTTTTAGTTTATCTGAAATTATTTTATTTTACTCTCACTCTGAAAGATAACTTTGCTGGATACACAAGTATGTGTTAAGAGTTATTTTATCTAAGCATTTTTGCTTCAGATGAGAAATATACTTTCAATCTGATTGTCCTTTGAACATCATCTGTCTTTTTTCTTTGGCTACTGCTTGATTGAAGTGTCTAGTTGTCCACTTATTTTTCTTTATCCTGCTTGGGCATATTATACTTGGAATCTGATAATTTATTTTTCAAACAATTCTGAAAAGTTCTTAACCCTAACACTTCATATATTGAGACTCTCAAATGTTTTACTTTCTTTTTGATGTATTTTATAATCCCAGTCAGTCATATGTTAGAGTTAGATATTATTGTTATATCCACTATGATTCTTAAAATTTTTTCTTTTGTTATCTTTTTATGCTAGTTTAAGATAATTTCTTTAAATGTAATTTTTAAGTAAGTTATTTTTCCATCAAATTTCTAGGTTAGCTCATCTGTACATTTTCAAACTTTCAATTATCATATATATGTATATATATGTGTATATATAGATATAAACATTTAATTCCATTTCAGTAAGTCCTATTATATGGGTCCATATTTTCTGAATAAATTATTAATTAATACTTTCTAATATGAAAGTTACATAAAAATGGTTTTTTTGTCTTTACTGTTGCCAACTTTTTCTTAACTCTCCTTATTAATTTTTAAAATCATAACTATCCATATTTCTTAGTTATTATCTGATAATTTAAAGTTGAAAACATTTGAAGTCTAACCCTTTTTGTTTGGATATCTGGTTTGTTTTAATTGCGCCAATCTGTGATAGACATTTTGCCATAAAAAAGTAAGTTTTTTTTATATTACAAGCTCATATCTTACTGAATATTGAGAATTCCCAGGGAAGCCTTCCCCCAGTAACATTCATACTTGCTTCTGTCAGAGCTATGAGGTAGTTCTCAAATTGGAATCATTTTTATTTCTGAGCTAAGTGTTTGAAGCATAGACTCATATAATGAGAGCTTATGATTACAAATTCTCATGACTCTTAATTTTATTTTCTATTTGGAACTGAGATAAATTCAACCAGGTTGGATGATGTCTCTTAGCTGACAGGGGGATTTTATTCCTGGTCCAACTTTCAGTGAGGATGTAGAGAGTCTCAGATTCAAATTTAGCCATATGAAAACCTAGGCTAGTGTCCCATTTTTTCTAGTGGTGATTTATCTGCAGAATGTCCTCAAATCATCCTGGGCCTCAGCTCTAACTTACCATTTCTATTTCTACTAGTCCATTTTTTTAAAAGAATTTAGGGATCCCCTTACTTTCTTGTAAACTCAGCAATTCATTTAACTGTCTGTTGTTATCCAGCATGCCAGTTTTTCTCAGCTACAGGATTTCTCATAGCATCTAGTGTCTCACATACTGTTACAATAGTAATTTGTATTTTAATATAGTTTATTCCTGAAATAGTCTTAGAAGTAGTCTTATTATTTTAATATTACATAGCATTCATATCAACAGATTAATTTTTAGCATTTGAACATCTGAAAATTGCATTTGTTTCCACCTATATTATTAAATGTCGAGATGTAGTGAGAGCTAAATCTAACAAAATATTTTCTTTTAATTTTGATTTTTATCAGTGTTGAAAGATTACTTCTGTACTCTGTTGTAACATGATGGGGAACCTGTTTATCTCAGCATCTAAATACAACTATGCCGATAATTTTAGATACATTTATTTTAATCCTTATTACCACTCTGTGAGGATGCATCATTAGTTCTATTTTACATATGTACAAACTGAGACTTGAGGAGGTGAATTGGCATATCAAGTTCATTTGGCAAAGAGGTGGCAAAACTAGGACTTGAAAGAGTTATCTAATCAAAGCTGCTGCTCCTTACAGTGTATTAATCAAGTAAATGACAGTATGTCTATATGCGTATGTGTATCTGTGCATGTACATGTACTCTTTTAAACCACCCTTTTAAACCACACATATGTTGAATTCCTATAAAAGTATACTTTGGTAAGAAAAAAATCAAGATATTTTTAAAAGAACATGGAAATGGGATTAGATATAATCAGGTCATATTAAGCACATATAAATCAGCATTTCTTTTAGAAATGTTGAAGATCAAAAAGTAATAATTTATTAAGCAAAATATGGTCACAATTTCAAATACATATTTAGAGATTTTATCAGGTCAAGGAATACAATGATTTAATAATTATTCTATCAATTCTTTCTCTTTAACTGGACAAGAGCACATGGGGACATTTTGGGGTATTCAATTGTGTCCATTTCTTCTCTTGCTTATGCCTGCCAAAAATATGAACTCATTAACTTTTTAATAAATCAATCATAGGATTGACATTAAATGAGGGTCTATAGAACTTAGGGTCAAATGACAAATATGATCAGTATCATTTAGAAATTGTGTATCATTAGACTTCCCAAATAAATCAATTTGAAAAACTGCCTGATCCTCTAACAAAGTTGTTTTAAAATACTTTTAATAAACTCATTAGTCTTAAACTGCCTTTTCCAGATGATTTGGTCTGATGCTCTCAAGATCTAACCAGAAAGACTTGAGACCTAGAAGAACTGGATGCGCTAACTAGCATCCCTTTCATGAATATAAAACTATAGACCACAAATCTTACTATCTGATGAACTTATATTCATAAAATACCTATATTTTTCATGCTTCATTCCTAGAAATCTTCCACAATTATATCATTATTAAGATTTAGAAGAGAAGCAATAAATGATGGATAGCATAACATCCATTTGGGGACCACCATCTGAAAGTCAGAAAAAAAATCTCTCTTTCAGGACCTTTCCAGCTTAGAACTGTAAAATGAAAATTACTTAAGTATCATGGTAGCAGTAGGCAAGCATAGGCAGGATATTAAACTCTGATCTCAGAAACTGGAGTCAGATAACATTCTGAATCTTCCACCCCAAACAACCACCAAAGATGGCTTAGTTGAACACCACAATCACTCAAAGTTACAAACTTTCCTGGCTCATTTCTATAGCTTTTCCTTGTACCTCAGGAAAAACAGTTGTGATTTGTCAGGTGATAACTTGTGGGAAGTGGTCAAAAGGCATGAAAACAATCAAAGGCCATGAGGAGATACCCATCAAGCTTATAGAATTCTCCCAACAAATGAGTATAACCATAGACACTTCAACTGGAAATAGATAAACCTACATTCATTTCACAGGAAATCCTTCAAAATATTCCAATTTATTGATATAATTTGAAAATAATGAAAGCTATATAATTAATTATATTAAACATTGGATTTCAATATTTCAATATTTACTGTATGTCCTGCTAGCAAGACACCTACTCCATCAGAAGGTAGGTAGGGAAGGTGAAAATTCTTGTTGAATCACTGGTTAAATGAGCTAAATAATTAGGTAGAAAAAGACATTTAGCTGGGTCACTTAGGTCAGTAGGTGGATTTGTAGAACTTCTAAATTAAACACAGCTCTCTTCATAGTCAGAACTAGAATTCCACAATAGTGTCAAAAGAGATAGCTAGTAGGCTAGCTTGGGGATTATATTAACATAACAATTTCATGGTTTTACTTACATTGTGTTTACAGATTGTAGAAAAGGCTTGGTGGAAATGTAGAGCTGGAGGTGAAAAACCACACACTTTGTCAATTCTCATTTAGCACTATGACTGTCTCAAGGCCTTTTTTGAAATGGAAAAGCTTTCTTGGGTCTATCATACTAAAAATTCAACTGATTCCAAATGTTCAAGACTTGGATTTTTGATACTGAGCAAATTAAATTAAATCTAAATTAAGGTTCTATTGGATATAATATGCCTGCCTATAGATTTCCATATATATATATATATTTAATATGTGTCTATTATACTTTTTTCTTCCTCTAAAACGAATACAGGAAACTGCAGAAACCTGAAACTCTAGCTTTCATTGCATCCAAATCTATTTTATTCTTTACCATATATCATTGTCTAGCACAGACTGTTCATTACTTATTTGTTGAATAAATGTATGAGAGAACACAACATTGTAGATTATCTAATGCAAAATCAGTTTAGTAAATGGATGCCCCCAAAAATCCATAGGCAATAGATAACAGCTAACATTTCTACAGCAATTACTATACCCAGGTTCCCTCTCTCTCTTGTGTATGGGTGTGTGTGTGTGTGTGTGTGTGTGTGTGTGTGTTTGTGTGTGTGTATAAATTCATTTAATTTCCATAAGATCCCTGTGAGGTAGCTATTATAATGTTTTCATTTAACAAAATAAATAAAGATATTTAGAATGATGCATTATGATTAGAATTAGAATTTCAACCCATATGATCAGATCTTACCCACCATTGTCTACTACCTCACATAAACACAAATGAAGACAAATTTAAACCTATATTGGTGTGAAAAACAGAGATATGGATAAATTTACATGCAGTCCTTCCATTTGTCTCTAATCTCAAAACTCTTTTCCCTTCTCCTGTACTAATTTCTGTCAATGGATTCATTAACTAATGAAATCTTGAAATTGCTGTCTATAGCTTCTCCTTTCTTATATCACTAAGAAGATTCTGCTATTTCTCCCTCCATAATCTATCATAGCTGTCCTCTCCCCCATTCCACTCTCAGTGCCCAAGTTTGAAGATTTCTCTACCTGTTTCTCTGAATAATTGAGGGAATTTTTTATTATCTCCTTCCTTCTTCCAATTTTTTTCAGCTATCCCATTCTACATATTCTCAAGGGACTCCACTTGCCTCTTAAAGTGCAATTCAGAATTTGCCAGGGTATCCCTATGACTAACTCTCCAATTACCTTTCCATTACCTTTTATTTTTCACCTGTGTCTTTAATCCTTATTTTGTTTCTATTAAGCCATTAGGCTTCTTAGTCTCTGAAAACACTCTAAGTAGTTTCACCTACAGTCCTCTACTGATTTATTTCTTCTTCTGTCCTTTCCTACTATTTTCCTGTACAGCAAAGTCAATTCAAATGCCCCAGGATCCGATCTTTTCCAGGCTATTAGAATTTAATATCTCCCCCTTTTGCTCTCCAAGAGTAATTTACTTATAATTTATTAGACTAATATTACATATTATTGTATTTTGTTGTTTTTTGCATGTTTGTATTATAACTCATTTACTACACTATAAACTCCCTTAGAACTGGGGGACTGAACCAGCAGGGATTTGCATGGCACAGATATAATTCATTCTCCTATATCAATCAATCAGTCTTCTTATATAATTGGACTTTGTGGATGAAAGAATTGTCTTCTTACATTTGCCCTTCCCCAAGAGTAAAATAAGCCATATTTTTCCTTCTTACCTCCTTCTAAACATGAATTGCAAAATAAAGCTTAATTTATCTTCTGTCAAAAAGATTTCAATCACGATATTTCTACATTAACATACAGAGCTACATATTTAAAAAAATCCAAAATGTAAGATCCTAAAGAGCCTTCTTGATTGAACACTTACTTCAGTAAAAATTTCAGTCATAAGTTTGACAAAACTATGACTGCACACAAAACAAACAAGAAAATCAAAGGATGAAGTAAAATTAGGGCAAAGTGGGGAGATGGAACTTTTGCAAAGGTCATATTTTCATCATGCAACAAAAATTACATTTTCCCCCAGGTTTTACACATTTTGCTTTATGGAAAAATAAGAGATAAAAGAAACAAAGAGTCCAGAGAATAACTCTTACTGTGTTCAACAGTTTAATACGTTTTCAAACATAATCAAATTATGTTTTATGATTATGTTATAAATGCAATTATAGCTTAAAGTTGTATGTAATATCCATACATTCATACATATACAAATTAAAAAGGAAAAGGGAATTTCCTTTTTAATTTTGTGAGTGGGGAGGAAAAATATGTTGCATTTTATGACTATGTATTTGATGGAGAAAAATAAATTAGCAAGGAACTGAGATAAAAGGGAAAGAAATGAACTATAGTTAACATCTTCAGATTTCCTGCTGATAAATGTGAATTCAATATACAACTCCTTCTCATTCTATGAGTAAAGAGTCCGAGCTTTTGAGTCACTTTATATTCCATTAGTGTCTATTTTGTAGTCTACTCAACAAGTTAATGATCTCATCGTAGATTTCAGAAATGACAGATTCACTGATAAACAGAAATCAGCAGTTGCCCTTTAAAAACTGCCCAATATTGCAGGAACTGGGTTTGAGATTTCCATTTGCATTACAGACAAATGGCTAAGAACTGAGGATGCTTATTAAAATGAACTTAACACAAACATAAATTGAAGGTGATATCATTGACCTTCTAATCTCTATTACAACCACTTGATTTCTTCCTAGAGTTGAAAGATTTGTACTTGAAGTATTATTTAAATTCATTCTGCCTTTTATCATATTTTGAGGAATATAAGAAGGACATAGTCACTCTGTGGCGCTCAGTTTTCGCATCTTCAAATTCAGGGAGAAAGGAGAAAGAAAAATTTTATTTATCTTTATTTAATTGTTCATCTTAGTTGCTCCCCCAGGACCAGGTCTTGAAACCAGGTCCTTGGGATGTATGTGGACTATGCCAGCCAGAGGCAGTGGACCTAACCACTAAACCACCAGGACATGCCTGAAGTGATTTTGTTTTGTTTTGTTTTGTTTTTTAATAAAGAAAAAGTTACCTATTTAAAACTTTCTAGAAAGGAAACATGCAAGTTAGTAGCCATATATTTCAAAATAAATTTTATGCCATTTCTACAAGGTAGACAATATCCTCTATCTTATGTCACTGCCAAGGGATTAATTTGCATTCATGTTTTAATTGGAATTGCATGTCATAGTTCCTAATCGGAGGTGCAGTGGAGGGCAGAGAGAGTTGCCACACTCCAAGTGGAAATTGAAGAGTTTAATGAAGGTTCTATGTTCAACTGTGGGATGATATAGAACTCTGAGGCCTATACCAGTGGAGCGGTAAATGTTCCCCTATGTATTCAGGGACAAGGGGAGGAAGTGTTTATTGGAGCCCAAATGGAATTATAGCTGTGGGAAAGGGTTGTTTCTGTAGAGGAATATTACCATTGCTTAAGCGTATTTGTAGATACAATAATAAACACCTTGACATCTTTTTTGTGTTGTGCTCAGATCTGGCAGTGCCCACCACTGACTGAGGGAACCCAGGTAATGCAGTCCTTAGAGGTCAATCTCCTGTGGCACAGATTAGAGTGTTAAAAAGGCAAGAGTAGATCAGGGGGTAAAAGGAGGACCCCTATTACACTAATTTGGATATTATTATTCAGCACTGGCTATTTCGCTTAACATAGGAGAAAATAATCAAAATACACAAAACTAAAGAAATATTCAATGCCAACAATATAGATGTGACAGGTTCATAATAGCCTTTTTTAAATGTTACCAAATAAATGCAAAACATAAATGGTGACCTAGGAACTCATGACATATTAGATCAGTTTAGTGCTATAAACATAGAAGATTTGCAACAGAATAAAGTTAATATAACAGATTTAATAATGATGTTTTTTTGTTATTTTATTTTTTAAATTTAATTTAACTGCCAGAGCCAGAGAAAGTAGGAAGTGGGAATTAGCTTTATAAATGATTTAGCTATAAAGCTAATGAGTCAATATAGGCTTGCCAAGGATCTACTAAAGGGAAGGCAAAAGAAGTATGAGTTACAAAATGGATTAGAGATATGGACATAAGACCAGAAACCATAAAGCTCTTAGAAGACAACATAGGAAAGACTTTTCATGACATCAGTCATAGAGAAGCCTTTGGGGACTCAACTCCACAATCAGGAAACAAAAAGAAAAATAAACAACTGGGATTACATCAAACACAGGAGCTTATTCACAACAAAAGAAAACATCACTAAAACCAAAAGGAAACCTACTAAACTGGGAGAAAATAATTGCATTCGATATTTCTGACAAAGGATTCATATCTAAAATATACAGAGAACTCATAAAACTCAATAACAAAAGAACAGGCAAGCCAATCAAAACATCAGAGGAGGAACTTAGAGACACTTTTCTGAAGAGGATGTACAGATGGCCAACAGGCACATGAAATTACGGTCCTACTCACTTGCTATCAGGGAAATGCAAATTAAAACAATAAGATATCACCTTACAACTCAAAGAATGGCTATTATCCAAAAGTCTGGAAACAAAAATGCTGACAAGGATGTGGAGAAAAGGGAACACTTTTGCACTGTTGGTGGGAATACAAATTAGTACAACCTCTATGGAGAAGTGTTTGGAGATTCCTCAAAAAACCGAAGATGGAAATTCCATATGATGCCATCATTCCACTTCTGAGCATCTACCCAAAAGATACAAAAGCCCCCATCCACAGAGTTGTATGTATCCCCATGTTTGTTGTGGCTTTATTCACAATCGCTAAGACCTGGAAATTACCCAAGTGTCCAACATCAGATGAATGGATAAAGAAGAGGTGGCACATATATACAACATAATACTACACAGTCCTTAGAAGAGATGAAACCCTGACATTTGAATCAACATGGGTGAAACTAGAGGGGATGATGTTAAGTGAAACAAGTCAAAAGAAGAAAGAGAGATACCAGATGATCTCACTCATAAGTGGAATGTGAATAGACAAAAAACAAAGGAACAGATGAAACATAAGCAATCATGAAACATTTGCAACAGAACTGACGTTACCAAAAGGGAATGGGCCGGGTAGGGGTAAGTGGTGGTAGAGTCCACTGGATAATGGGGAAGAACATTTGGTGATTTGTTTGAGGGCAGGATGTGTTGAAATATATCTAAGAAATGAGGAACCTATGCATAAGATATTATTTTAATGTGTAGAATAGTTACTACAATAAAAAATAAATTAAAAAAGGAACTATGCAGGCAAGAGGCAAAAAAGAAAATACAGGGACAAAGGAAAACAGAAGAGGAACTTTAAGGAAGGATAAACTTTGAAACTACGGACAGTTATACAAAACATGCAATAGTGGCAGTCTTGAAACAGCCCATCAGATAGCTCCCTGAGACTAAAAGAGTATATATAGACCTGGCCCAGAGTACAGCCAGTGTGCTTCAATCTCCACATCTTGGAGCAACTGAGACTACCCCTTTAGACGCCCTTCCTAATGTACTTTCCTAAATTCTTTCTTGATCAAAAAAAAAAAAAAGAGGTATGAGTTAAACAGAAGAGCAGGAAGCTTCTTATCTTCCTCTGAAGACCCTGGACATTCACTTCTCTCCAAGGAAAAGGATGAATCCTGCAAGTCTAGAGTGAATTGTATATGGGATGGACTTAGGGAAGAGAATCTGATAGAAAAATTTGCTTGGGTAATTGACTTGAGGTGTAAAGCACTGTAGATTATATCAGAGAGTGTTTTAAATTAGAGTGATTTGAAGGGATTCATGCTATCAGTTATGATTTAATGAAGGATGAACCATGGGGAGCAATCCTCCGTGAAAAGAAAATGGAGAAAAGAAAAAAAAAAAAAGGATACCATTGAGACAGTTACTGCTCCTGTTAACTAAGCTGAACAATAATATGACATTATTGAAGCTTTTTCTTTATGTCACTAATGACCCCAATCAATGTAAAATGAACATTATATGACATTATTGATATGACATTATTGAAGAGAAAATCTAAGTCACTGATGACCTCAATCAGAGTAAAATGAACAGTTAAGTGATGAACTAGTGGAACTGAAAGACAAAGAATTTTTACTATGGGCAGCAGTCTCCCAATTCATAACTTCTCTTGCTTAATACTCCATTTCCCTTCCAGCACCTCCTTAGTCAAATCTCAAAGTGAAGGTACAAAACAAGGAAATGGTAGATTGGCAAGGGAGGTAAGGGTTATAACTTGGACTTTATTTTACTTGTGTGAGTATCAGCATCACTGAAAGCTTATCTAAGGAGCAAATGCTACCTATACCTGACAATCTGGGAATAAGGAAATGCATGACATGAAACACAAAGGTAAAGATGTCTGACTCAGAGTTGGCTAGCTTTGCTAGGAACTCAGAAGTAAAATAGAAGTCACAAGGTAGTTTTTTAAAGATTATCTTTTAGAGCAGTTTAGGTTTGGAGAAAATTTCAGAGGAAGCTACAGAGTTTCCCATATAGCCCTTAGGCAATTATGAATAAAGCTACTGTAGACATCCATGTGCAAGTTTTTGTGCAGATAAATATGGAAATTACAACCATAAGGAAGATGATCACATATCAAAGCTTACTATGATTTGATAATTAGTTTATTCAATTTTTCATTCAACAAATTCATTCTGAGTTACTTAAGGCTTTGGGTATTCCCTAGTGATAAAACCACTATTCAAACACTCAGGAAACTTCTGGTCTAACGGAGAGACATGTGATAGAATATTTTTCTGGCACTGTAGTACCATAGAGAAGGAACACCTTACTCAGTCCAGGGTCAGTAGGAAGAATCAATAATGAATTCCTGAGAAGGTGATTTCTGAGCAAAATAAGAGAGCATTTTCTAGGTAAAGAGGAGCAACATTGGCAGTTTAGGCAGAGGAGACAGACCAAGCAAAGTCTTGGAGAA
Source organism: Solenodon paradoxus (assembly GCA_004363575.1). NCBI lineage: Eukaryota > Metazoa > Chordata > Mammalia > Eulipotyphla > Solenodontidae > Solenodon > Solenodon paradoxus. The sequence goes on from RJWH01000003.1 coordinate 1,885,591, forward strand.
TCAGACAATGTGTAGGAATGATATCAGCCTGTGGGCATTTGCTAGAGTGCAAAGGACAAGAGCAAGTAGTGAGAGATGAAGCTGGGGATAGCAGGTTGCATGTAAAAGTAGACTGTGGCCCAACATCTATAGACCTTGAAGAATTTTCTGTGGATACTGACATAATCAGACTTATATGATAAATCTGATAAGCTTACTCTTTTGAAAGCAAAACATGTCATGGTACTGACTGAATTGCACAAAGCAGGTAAAGGGCTTCTATTCTGGCACTTGACCCCATGTCGTCTCTCTCCAGTCAAGTTGCTCTGCCTTAGAGACAGATAAAAGTCATTGACAATTCTGTGAAGTCTCCTTCCAACACTTCTATTCATGATTCTAAGTCAAAGTGAGTTATGAGGACACTAATCCACAAGGAGTAGTGTCAAAAACTGTGGTAGACACCACATTACCTTTCTTCATATTCTAAGGATGTCTTCTTGGAGATGGCGAAATGCTGCTGGTAGAAATTTCTGAACTCTCTAGGGAAACAAGTAAGACTTTCATAGTCAGGTGTAAACGTAAAGACAGTGGTGAAGGACAGCATTGGACTGGGAATGAAAAAATTGATGTGGTATATACAGAGACTATTGATTTACAATGATCCTAAACTTGTATAAGGTGATGATACAAAGTTATTTCAATAAAATTTAAAGAAAAATAAGGGCAAAAGAGGAAGTACTTGGAGTGAAAGAGCATATTTTATTGAACCCTAATGAATATAAGGACTTGTGACTAAAATGGTCTTTAAAAAATATACCTTTAAACAACAAGGATTCCACTCTAATTATGATAATCCATACTGCTCACAACAAAAACACTTCTTTTAAACTTTCTAACTTATTCTAACAGAATAGCACACATATACAGCTTTTCACAAACTAACTACATTTTTGTAACCAGTACCCAAATCAGGAACAGGCATTGACCAGAGTCCCAGAAGCTCCAATACACATCGTGACCTTAACGTCTCACTAGATATTAATTCTACTTGTTTTAAGGTTTCATATAATCGGAAGCTTTTAGCGTATACTTTATGATATCTGGTTCTGTTCATTCAGCATTATACTTATGTCTATATTGCTCTGCATAATTTTTCTCATTATATATTATTTCTTTGTGAGTTCACATATCCAGTTATTCAGGCAGTTATCATATTTTTTATTGTAATAACCAAGGTGTGGATCTATTTCAGATCACTCAAATAAAGGCAATGAGTGAGTGGTGTTACTTTTAGGTATGATTCCTGGGGTCACAGGACATTGTTTAGTCTCTTTGCAGTATAAAAAATATGTGTAAAATAAGCATAATTTTGAGGAGTAAGAGGGGATCAAACATCACATAGAGAAGACTAGAATCATAGATAGGAGAAAATAGTTGAAATGATAATACTTTTACACATGTAATAAAGCAAAAGTCTTAACTGAGGAAAAAAATTAGACACTAAACCTATTTACACACACTCATACACACATACATTTCCCCTTCATGTTTAACTAATGTTTCTCCATATTTCAATATATCTTAGGCAAAGTATTCTTCACAAAATCTGCACTTTCAATCAAACCCAATATATAGATGATAGATAAGGAATATCAATTTAGCATTCAATTTTGTCACTTCAAAATGACAACAACAGTTAAAACGAAGGGTAAAAACATGAACTAAAATTATAAAATAAGGGTATTTGGTTCATTCTGAATGTAGCATTTGGAAAAAACAGCTTTGACTTTCTTCCCCTTTGATTTACAGCTTGTTCTCCTGAGGAACACTCAGATTCCAAGGGCATTAAGACCGATGGAGAGTTATTCTGTTTTCTAAAATTAGGAATCAACACTACTATATAAATGGCACAAAAATGTTTATCACATTAAAGCTGGTTCTCAATGATTGAAACAGTCAAGTTGCAAATCAGAATGATTAACCCATGACAAAACCAGAAACAAATTTACAATTTGAGAATAGCTTATCACCCCTTTTTCTTATCTTCTTAAAGATAGGTGTTAATAAAACTGGTGTCTTAGGATGCTTCATCATGATTTTTCATGTTTTCAAAATAAAAGACAAATGATATCCTTTTTATCTTTTCCCTCCTAGATTCTTCTCTTTTTCTCTCTTTTTTAATAAAGGAATGAATAAAAGTCAGATGTACAAATTGTCATACAAAGATAGGGTTAGGAAAAGAGACATTGAAAAGAAAAAAAATCCTGTGATGTAAATTATTGATTAAAATCATGCCACAATCAATAGAATGAACTTTCATCACTCTAGCAATATATAATATTATTTGATTTCTTTACATCTGAAAAAAATAATGCCAGGGATTCAAACAAAGCATAACAACAAATAAAACCCTAGTCCTCTATTACTATTTTCTCTATTAAATTGACAGTTACAAAAGGAAAGAGAGAGGCTCAGAACATGCAAGTAAAATACTTAATAGATTTCAAAGATTTCAAAAATGACCAATGTTTCTGGAAATCCTATATTCCATTTTAATTAAAGGATTGGATTCTTCAAGAGAAAACAGGGAAACAAAACTCAAGGTAAAAATTAAAGAGCTGAAAACATTATTTAGGTAAAGGACATCATCAATTTTAGAAGCACTGGAACACCAAGTATACATTAATGAATCAAACTAAATTTATACATTACAAATTGCCAAATGAGACAAAGCTATATGAGACTGAAAGCTAAAAGATTGAAGATTGGTGCAAGCAAACCATTTTAGGTGTTTTAAATCATAAGTTATATAGTCTATGTTTAATGACATTATTGTAAGTAATGTATATTTATACAGGCTTTATACTTTTATGGTAATATATGAAAGCATATTATTATAAACAAATTGAGGTTTCTCAAAAATAGCTGCCACTTTAATATCGACGGTGTTTGCTAAAACTTTCAACACTTGAGAGCCACTTAGTGAATATTAGACCTAAATGCATATATATACACATATATATATATGTATTAGGACAAATTTGAAAATAATAAACATTTGTATAAAACATAAGATACTTCTTTCATGAATCAAAAAACTGTTATTTGAAATTTACATGGTATGGCAATGTTGCCTTAACAAGTTTCATATCCATTTGTTTTCTTGGTTCATTCTTTATTTGAACTATAATAGAGAAGCTTAGTTTAAAATTTAATCATAGTCAGGAACCATGACAAGTACTTGTTGTTTCTTTTAGATATTTAGACATTATATGAATAAATCTTTCTGCTCTAAAGTGACTGGGAAAGCTTTTCAGAATAGCAAATACATAGCTAAAGATGTCCCTTGAACAAATTATATGAAATAAAAATTAATTTTATATCTATTATTGACAGTTTATGAGAAAACATACTGCTTTTTCTCAAAACTTGGGTGATTTCTTTTCTCTCTACTACCTGGTGAGCTTTGAAAATGTAAAACCTTGTCCTGGAAGCTCAGGAAACAATCTGCAAGGACTTACATCCATCACCATAAATTTTTGGCTACTTCTTTCAATCCAAAATCAGTATCAGGAAGCAATATATTGATCACCAAGTAGTGTCTGTGGATATAGCAATGTGAGCATCTCCTTGTTACATGGTAATGCTCCATCATTTCTCATTCCATGGCATCTTTTCCAGGCTCAGCAGGAAATCCGGGATGACCATTAGTCAAATTAAAAATATTTCAAGTACTAGAGTTTGGGTCTTCAATTACTAACAAGACACACAGTTGCTAGGACACCTTCTTCATATATGTACCACATAGACTCAACCTGATCTGCCGTCTAAACTTGAGTATTATGCTCTTCAGTAATATCTACTATCCTAATTTGGAATGCCAAATTAGGTTCAGAAATGCCGCCAAGAACTCATTATTCTTTCTCTTGGAACATAAAATGTATCTTTAAACTAATGGCTAGTTTTATAACCATCTTAGTCACATTGTGACATTTACTATGTATTTATTTTACAAAGAGTGAAAACTTGAATTACATTGATGTGATTATGGTGACTTCCCCATCTTTTGCAAAAATGCATTAATTTTGATGGGGAAGTATTATTTTACTTTCCAGAGAAATGTAATTGCTTCAACAGAAAGGTCATTTTTTTTGTTTGAAAGTTGCAAGAAAGTTTCAAAGGCTTCATTGTCATTGTGTGACACATTTATTACAGTTAGATGAAGTGGAAAATAAAGAAAAATTAACAACAATTAACATCTTACTTGCTGTTCAAACTTTTCTCTTTTGGTTGCTTGAGTGAAATAATTACACTATCCCAGTAACAGTAAATTATATTCTACATTTGCACTGGAGTTCTGATCACACATACATATTTACATTATTCTGAGTTACAGTATTTATGTCATTACTCTTATGACAACATTTGTGCTTGAGCAAAATGTTTTTAAGTTCATCTATTTTTGTGAACAAGGGATATAGTTCATTCAAATGTTAACAGTAAAATGGGGGTGAAAAAACTACTGCAAATAATTATAAAAATTATATTTTGGAGAAAACTATGCCATTAACTGAATACTGACTGAGGTAACATGACTAAGTCTTTAAAATCTATTTGTAATCTTGAAGAGTAGTTAGGACTGCATCTTTCTGTAGGCACAGTCCACATATATCCCAAGGTCCTGGACTCATCCCAGGACCAGCACAAAAAACCAAGAGGAACAAGTAAATAAAATAAATAAAATGCTTCTTCTTCCTCTCTCCTCTCTCTTCCCACCTGCCTGCCTCTGTTCAACTTCCTTCCTTTCTGCACTTTTCACATTTAAAAAAAATTAATGTATTTACATCATTTTTCCTCTTTAATTAAGTTTTCTTCTAAATTACTAAGTAATTTATAGCAATAACAACCAGTTGATCATTTTTAGATCTCACTTTGAGAAATACTGGTGTCTTGGTATTTGTCATCATCAAAAACAATGTTCCTCAATAAAGTGTCTTTCAAAACTTTAGAAATTATTTTAGCTTGGTAATTTTTTTTTTATTTCAAATGAACTTATTGAATCTTAGTATTTATCAATTATTATGTAAGAGGTTAGGAGAGATACAAATAATGAAGAAAAATCATGTTCTTTGTCTTCTACGAATTTATAATTTACAGGTACTGCAGGTAGAGAAATAGCTAGTCATAATATAAGACACCTATTGATAAAGCTATCTTCAAATTATAAAAACCCAGCACACTCACAGGAAAGAGAAAGTGACTAGAATAATCAGTAAGGACATCAGGAAAGAAGACTTTCAGGTGAAACAAAGGGTCTGGGAAAGCAAGAAGAACTTTAACAAGGCACAGAGCTTGGAACATAGGTTCCAATATATATATACAGTAATATACAAACAAAATAATATACAAACAAAAACTAGAAACTATGGGTGAGATTAGACTAGTCCTTGAGCATGCTTGAATAATTTGAGCAACAAAATAAATGATGTAACTTTGGATCATAGCCCAAATTATATAAAAAAAAAGTTCAAAGGGGGAAAGAAAAAGAATAGTCCTTGAATGACATGCTACGAGACATTCATTGTTTACACAGTGAGGATCTGTCAAAAGTTTCTGGGAATGGAAATAAAAATAGTAAACCTAATCACTAAAACTTAGTAGTAAACCTGAGTTAATCACTCAGGTAGCATCGAAAAAAAAGAGAAAGAATATCTACAAATGGGTTTATTCTGAAGAATCAGGAAGGAAAGGAGAAAATAATTCAGATGACATATTATCTCCCAAGAAGATGTGAGTCAACCTATGTGGAGTAAAAGATTGGATACACTTTCTAGGATCACTTGGAATCAGAAAGGAAAATGGAGATGTCTCTCCCCAGTCCCATGCAAAGGGCAGAAAAGGAGAGAAACAAGCTGTGTATACAAAGGGACAAATAGTGACAGAACCAAATAATTCAATTTCAAAGTCTATCATTCTGTATGCAGACCTATAATCATAAACATGTGATATACACTCATGCATATACCTTTTATGTACATATTGTGAATGTAGGTGTGTATGCATACACACATGTGTATGAATACAAATTTATAGGAAAGTACATAAATATACATACACACAATGGAATGCTACTCAGCTATGTTTGGATGGATATAAAAATATATGGCTCCAAATCTGATCAATAAAATGACTGAAACCTGGTTCAAAATATATCCAAGTAGGCAATTAACTTCCAAACTGACATGATTAATGCAGGCAGCAAAAGCAAGCACTGGTTTAGGGAGAGTATGATGTATTACAAAAACCCTAAATCAAGGAACAGAGGGTGCTCTCTGATTCTTTCAAACAAATGATTCCTGTTCTCCAGTAACTTCTTGCAACTCCTTTGACCTCACACATTTTCTCCGTAGACCAAGTTCAAGTCAACTATTTCCAATTAGGTCTAACTTTTGAGCAGAGAACACAGTAGTCATAGAAAGCATTTTACTACTGCTATTAGTGTAGAAACATTAAATTTATACAATAATAAGTAAACTAATGATCTCATAAAATCAATGAGGTTCCCCAAAGCATATTAAATCCTCCCCAATAAAACACTCCCATTCTATTACCCAAAGACTATGCTTGCTCCTCCCTGGCCAGCACCTTCTATCTCTGTTATACAGATGATGATATTATACATACCCTTTTGAAACTAGAAATAAGCAAAGAAAATCATTGAATATTATGAGGGGAGTAACACTCAAGTATTAACACATGGATTTTCTCTATTTCTTTGATATTCTAATCCTTCTCACGAAGTATCAGGGTTATTTTACTTTAACATATTCAAGAGCATGTTGTTATGAGGGAACACAGGTAGTGTGACTAGGACACTATGGTGAGGGATTATGGGGATGTTACAAAACATTAGGCCAGGACAATAGTCCGTATTCTGGATTTTTCTGAGCAAACCTGGATGTGTGTTCTCTCTAGGTACAAGGGACTATATGAACACAAACTTATAGGAAAGCACAGTTACAGTTATTGTACATGCGAGTTAAATTTCTTGGACTTGTTCATTTCTACACCAATATTTTGCTTTAAAAAATCCATTTTAAGGAACACGTAAAATATAGATGCCATATATTTACATTACATACATACATACATACATACACACACACAATGGAATGCTACTCAGCTGTCGAAACAGATGAAGTCCTGCCATTTTCGGCAACATGGATGGACCTGGAGGGAATTATACTTAGTGACACAGCCAGAAGAAGAAAGACAGATTGCATGAATCACGTGTGGTAAATGGAGATACCAAAAAAAAAAAAAAAAAAAAAAAAAAAAAAAAAAAAAAAAAAAAAATGAATGAACTAAATCAAACAAAAATAAACTTTCAAAGAAATGAACTACATCAAACAATAGACTGTTAGTCAAAAAAAGCAAATCAATCCTTGCAGGAAGAGTAGGGGGATGGCAGGTAGGTGAAGGGATAAAGGAGATTAATTGTATAGTGAAGGAAAATGTGAAAAAGTGATGAACTTAATACATTATACACTATACACAGATGTTGATTTACTATGATATACACCTTAAACCTATTTAATTTGATAGTGCAATGTTTCTTCAATAAAATTAACTAAAAATAATTTTTAGTTAGTAAATGAGGAAAATGTAAATGTCTGAGTTTATCACCATACCACCATAATGGAAAGAACAGTTAAGAAACTATATTCTTTCTTTTAGCATTCAGGTGACCCTGTCTATTTGCAAAGTCTACCATGATCACTCAGGACACTGCAAAGTCAGTTGTAGTCCACTCACTGCATGCCACCTGCATATGTCACCACCTAATAACTGGAAGTGACTCCAGGCTGTGTCTCACATCTCCTCGGAATTTCTCAAAACCGTCTCTAATGTGCCAAGGTATATTGACACAGCTGTTTAGTCAGACTTATATACCACCTGTCTCCTTGGTCTCAGACAGACATTATGATTAATTTCAGAGTCACATTTTACCAGTTCCAATATTGGGAAAATTTACAATTTTTTTCTAATACCTTCTGTTTGGAAACAAAAACAACAGAAACAAACACAAATTTTGAGCTGAGAGAGCTCTTACATCTCTAGTTCATCCCAAGGTATAAGCCAGAATAATTACGGAGAGACATATGTCGATAGTAATAAAGCAGTTACGTATGTTCACTATCTGTTTTGAAGATTAACTGTCTACCACATTGCAGTATTTAAGCATGAGGCAATTTCAGATTTAATACACGTTCCCCAACCCCTCTTTGCACAATAAAACATAGTCAAGGAAAAAACACAATTTACATAACTTACAAGCAGAAAATTTCACTATTATAAACAATTCTGGTGCCTAACAGTTGGCACCCAAGAAGACAATTTATGTACTCCCTCTACTTCTCTGATGCCAAATCCAGGGTGACATGTTCATTGTTTTTCTCATAAAATCTACGATTGCTTCTGCAGAGCAAGAACAAGGACTGACGTTTTATTTCATTTTTATAAGCATGGATGAGCAGATGAAATTCAGAGGGGCCAAAATGAATACTAAGTTTCAGTCTATCAGATTCCAAAATGGCAAAGACATTAAGCCTCCATATCACAGCTACTAATGGAATTGCTAGAACATTGACAAGCTTTAGGGATGCTTTTAAAATACAAACTTGAATATGTTCCAACTTCTATTATTAGGCTAAGGTTAAAGACATATCGAAATTATTCCTCTGCTCAACCACTGAATAATCATTAGCAATTAAATAAATACAAATAAATAAACAAATAAAAACAATCCAAATATTGAAGCTCAGTGCAACAGAAACTAAAGACAAAGTTCTTTTCAACTTATTCTAACTCAATCAGAACTCTCAAGACATGAATTTTTATCACTGAAATATGATTTTATGAAATTATAGCTAGCAATTCTGCCACTACTTTAAGAACACTCTACATAAAATAGACACACTACATGTCATGCTTATAGAGACCCTCAGTATGTCTACACTGCAAGAGAAAAGCAGTGATTGTGGAAGAATTCTTTTTGAAGGCTGAGTTAGCTAAGAGAAAAATTACACTTAAAAAAATCCTTTAAAAAAATCTAGCTGAGCAAATAAGACTTCTGTAAAGATTAAGAAGACTATAGCACAAGAAACACCACATATTCATTTGACATAGCTTCTACTCCTTGAATTTTACACTGGAGACCTAAAATAAAAAGAATTGCTTAAGTCTATATAGCCCATTAAGAGACATTTCACATGTATAAATTCTCAATATTTCATAAATACTGTAACTACGAAAAAATTATTCATGCCTTCCATTTATAAAACGGACCCTTGTGGAATATTGCCTTTTTCAACCTCAGCAAACATTGGTTAAATATTTATAAAACAAAATATATTGAAACTATTTCAGTTCTTATGGGAGTAGAAGAGACACTTAAAAGGAATCAGCCTGAACTTAAGTCTTATGTATATTAATAGTGTATATGATATGCAAAATTTTAAAGAACTGTTAAAGCAGAAAGAGTTCCAAAATCAGAATATACAAAAACAGGCTGTCATCGATCCTATCAGAATTATTTTACTGAACGATTGATATTATCAGCATTGATATGTCTTGGTTTTCCAGAGAAATGCAAGAAATATAGGAAAGAATACTAAATACACACCAACTCAGAAAATCTGTTAGTGTACATAATGATTAGAAGATAAAAACAAAGGATAAAGGGACAAAACATAAAGTAAAAATTTTTCTTACTCAACAACTTCACCTCTTTTTCTCCAAAGTGAATCAATATTAGATTTGTTTTCTATTTCCTTTTAGAGAAAGAGAAGGATAGGTTTATGAATGTAATAACAAATAAATATGTAAATATGAACGTTTTTGTATACTTAGCATTTCCGTATCATTCAAGTTTAAAATTATACATATATATATATATACAAAAATTATTTCCCTACTAGCAAAAGGTTATTTTTAAAGGATGTTAAAATTCTTTGTCATAATTATTTAAATTGTTCCATAGTGACAAATACAGAACTTCAGTCACTTCCAGTTAAGAGGAAGAGTGCAGGTAAGGAAAGTGTATAAAGATGGAATGAATATCATTGTGAAAACATGCTGGTTAACTTTTTGAGTGTATGCTTAAGGGAAATTCTATCATTGAGAATATTGGAGTCAAAGGGCATGTACATTTAAATTTCTGATTTAAATTTCATATTTTCCTCCCAAGATATGTCACCATATTTTATACCCTCACAATTTTTATGTATATAACTCTAAGTATTTCCATTTTTAATTATTTCCCAATCATGTGGGCATAAAATATATATTTTAATGATTTACATTTTTGTATATATTTGGCTTTACATCTATACTTCTAAATGAGACTGAACAACTATCTACATATTAAATACCCACCCACTTATTTTTCATCATTTATACATTCACATTTCTATCCTTTCCCCCGCTCCCTCCCCCACCTTTTTTTTAAAAAGAATTGTGAAGGCAGGAATGAAATTGAGCAGAGACAGGAAGAGAGAGGAAGAAGTATTTTATTTATTTTATTTAGTCGTTCATCATCTATTTTGGTTGCCCCCCTTCCCCTGGCCCCAGGTGGTGAATCGGGTTCCTGGGATGTGTGACTGCATCCATCAGACTTAAGCCATCAAAAGCCACCAGGATGAACCCCTTTACCCATTTTTCTATATTTGGTTGTTCTCATCGGTGAGACATTTAAAAAAAAAGTTTAATTAGTTTTGATCTGGCTCATGTAAATATTTTTCTCCAGTCTGTCATGTGTTTTTTGTCCTATCCCATACTGCTTTCTTCCCATACAAGTTTTTTATTTTCCAATATGTTTTTTGTTGTGAAGTTTGCCAATGTCTTCTTAATAAATTCTGAATGTTATACTCTTTTGAGGGAGTTTCTCTCCAAGAATATAAGTCCATTTAGCAATACTTTCTGTTTTAACTTTTTATATACTATTTTTTCTGTTAATACTCTCCTCCATTTGGATTTTATTTTGAGGAAAAAAGTAAGACAGGAATGAATTTTATTTTTTCTGCAAAAGTTAACCAGTTGTTCCACACAATTTACTGAGTAATCCCTTCTTAATGATTTTAAAATAATATTACCACGAGTTAAACTTTATTAATGTGCAAACCTATTTGTGGGCCCTCTTTCAGTCTTCCTCAGTAATAATTTAGATTAATTACTGTTCCATGATGCTTTTTAAAATATGGTAAATTTAGTTCCTTTTTTGTCATTTTTCTTTTTAAAAATTGCCATGACTACTCTCCACCCTTCTTTTCCAGGTAAATTTTCTTAGAAAAATGATGTTGAACTCTGTCAAATGTTTAATTTTTCCATATTTTATAAGTATTTCAATCTTTCTGTGACTCAAAAATTACTAATTGTTTAAGTTAGCTGGGTGTTATGCTTTTCTTCTTTGTTCGTTAAGGAAAAGTACAGGCAGGAATGAAGGCAAATAGGCAAGCAAACAGGAAGACAGAAGAGGAAACACTTCATTTTTTATTTAATTATTCACATTGGTTGCTTCCCCCAGCCCTAGGTCTTGAACCTGGGACCTTGGGATGTATGTGGAACTGCACCTAGGTATACTAGACCTCTAGGCCACCAGGGAGCACCATGCTTTTTCTTTTAAGTTGTAATGTCATTGCATTGTGGTCAGTGATAAACATCATGTATTACTTTTGGGGACTGAATTAAAGTATTCTGTGAGGTCTATTATGTGTTCCATTTTCTACAAATGATTCATAGGTATTGAAACAAGATTTATTCTCTAGAATAAATCGATCCTTAACGTCTTCATAAATCCATTCAACCATCTACACCTAACTATATAGTTATTTACCTTATTGTATTCTCAGTGATTTTTTTTCTTGTCTTTACATGATAATTATATTTTAGTGTTCTACATAATCTTTTAATGGCTCATATAAATTAACTTCTCTTGCTACCACTGGATCACTGTTAAATTCTCTTTGAATTTCACTAAAATGTTTATTTCTTTACTATATACATATGTATATCTTTTATAAATAATACTGTTAGGTACTGATTCATTTGATGTAATAAATACAGCCAACTAATTTTATGTTTTCTAAATGCAATATTTCTTTTGCTTTACAGCATTTGCAAAGATTATTTTTGTTATAGACTTTTAATTTTTTTAAGGAAAGGTGCAGCCAGGAATGAAGGTGAGTAGAGGCAGGAAGAAGAAAGACAGGAGGAAGAAGCACTTTACATATTTTGTTTGGTTGCATACAATGGTTGTTCCCCACACTGGACCCCTGGGTCACAAACTCAGGTCTTTGGGATCTGTGTGGACTACACTCTTAGTCAAAGAAGGCAGATCAAACTGTTACTCCACCAGAGAATGCCATACATTAACTTTTTAAAATAAAAGTTATATGATATGTGTATGCTTACTTCTATGGTGCTCTGATGACTTTAAAGTTATTTAAATTATTCTGTTGTGCTCAGCATTCTAATTTATTTCTAATAAGAGAGTTGGGCAATTTATACTTCTATCATGAATATTCTATGTCCCAACATTTAGCTTTTATAATAATTTTTGTTGTCAAACATAATAAAATTATAAATTTGTAAGTTAATAAATATTAATTAAATTGTGATGATTATTTTACAATATATAAAAATACAAATCATTATGTTGCATACCTGAAAATTATGTTATATATGTATATATAATATAGCTCACATGAAAAAATACACACTTCAATTTCCATAATTCTCAAAATCATCATTTTTAGTTTTTTCTACATTTGAATAACAATATTCATTCTCATAATTTTACCACAGTTTTACCACACTATTATTATATATTATTAAGCAATGTGCTTGTTTGTGAGTTTTTGGCATGCATAACTCATCTCTTTCTTCACTGAATTCTGAAAAAAATAATGTCTCCTGACATTTAATAACTGGACAATAATGTACTACAGTCAAAAATCATTTATTACCCATATTTTTCCTGAAACATAACATATCTTTGTTTCTAGATGTTAAACTCATCTATTCCCTAAATTTTGTTTTCCTAATTTGCATTTAATTAGTATTCATGTCATGCATGATAAACTTGGACAAGTTAACCTAAAACTTTTATTTGCGTGATTTTAATGTGGGAAAATTCTCTTTGATTCCCTTTCACTTTAGTTGAGATTTTCATATATCCCCTATACACTCTCCTTAAATACTAGTTTGATATCTACTAATATATGTGACCAGATGACAAGGGGTGGATTATGGGGGATGGCTAATCTTAGTTGTGGATAGACAGCATTGGTTAGTGTTCTGGGGTTTTGCCATTCCCTCTCTGGTTTTGTTAATTTTATTATGCCACAATTTGTTCCACTTTATTGGGAATCAATTCACCTGCTGCTTCAGGTAGTTTGCCCTACTCTTCCCAGTACATCTGAGCTTCTACCAGTTACCTAATGAAGCTGATGTAGTCCAGTTATCTTTTCTCCTTCCAATAGTCCTTTTAGCTCCTTTCTCAGATACAGTAAAGATAAGCCATTAAGACTATAAACAGGCTGAAAGCAACATCACCCAGGGACTACAGTATATGTTTCCTAATTTATTACTGTTTTATTCTTACTCAATTTATTTTATTTTTTTCTCCTGATCAGTTAAAACCTTGTTTACTGTTGAAAATAATTGGCTCGGAATGCGTATTACCCTTCTGATTTATATCCCCTACTTTCATTTGAGAAGGGAAACACCAAGATGAAAAACACCAAATTTTACTATTCTCTTCTATTTGTGAAAAGAATGTCACCCTTCTGGACATTTCCATGTTTCATCTACTGGGGCTGCCCCATTAGCATCCTTAGAGTTGGTGGAGAGGCTGATATTTTACATGAATTTATTTGACTCACATCTGCCCTATTTGGTTTATGTGGAAAGAACTTTAGGAGTACCTGGTAGATTGCTAAAGTTATCATGCAGACTCTGGGACTCAGGTCTGTGTTCATTGTTAAACAACAATATTTTTCTCTCATTGATAGTTTGGAGTTTTCCCACTTGGTATGAATGTATGTACAGATGGATGAATGAATGGATGTATGGACGGACAGATGAATGAATGGTAGGAACTGATTTTAATTACATTTATTGCCCATGTCATTGGTTTAGGGAAAATAATATTTTGATATTCAATTGCATATTGTCATTACAAACCAAATCTTATTCACAAATATTATCGTATCAAAAATGTACTTATGTTGACTTTTCTAAGTATTGTTAAAAATACAATATGATTTAACACAAAACACATATAGTGATATATGTCAATTATACCTCAATGTTTAAAATAAAATATTAATTTTTTAAATAGTCATAGAACAATGAAAATGAAACTGAAATTGGAGATGAGTGATTAAAGATGTTGGGGATGGAAGAGATGATATGTCTGACTCCTTCATTCCTCTATTCCTTTCTGCCCCTGCTGACATGACAGAAACTAACTCCCTCTATAAACTCTATCTACCTGGGTAACTCACATTATATCCCAGTAGTCATAAAAATGGGAAAAGAGAGGTCACAAGGGTAAAGGCAAAATGTCAAATGTCTAGTATCTGAAATTCACCAGGTCTATTCTGTATTCTGGGCACAAAAAGCCGACTTCCCACAACTTTAAGTTATAAAATGAAAAGCAAACATAGTGAACAGTCATAATGAGAACTTCCATTTCAACACCCAGCAAAGTCTGCATCAGAAATTCATTATAAACAAAAACAATTGTGAATGATTAAACAGTTGATATTGAAAATGTAAATTTGTTATCAAATCATAATTATACAAAAAAAAATTCTAAAGGATTCATTGTTGTCTGTTTTTCAGTGCCTTTAAAATAAAAATTGATTTTTTTATTGAATTAAGATATAAATAGAAAAGTTCAGTACAACTTTTCAGGAATTGCTTCACTGTGTGATGAGTCATGCCATGTAAATTTTTGCATTTTATAGGAATGGGCAGAAAGGAGAAAGGAAGAAAATTCCAATAGTTTTCCCAGTCCTTACACAATAGTGATGGTATTTCTAAGGATTCAAAATTAAAACAAATTAGGAGTTAAAGGATGGCTCCAAGAAACAAAATAAATAAGCAGTATATTTCCAAGGATTTTAAGTATAATACTAAGAACGTGTTATTTGTATGATTCCATTTCATTAAATTTATATATTAAGTTTAGCTCTATAAAACTGAATCCCAAAATAAATTATGATAATTTGGTAGGACAGATCATCTAACCATTTTTTCAAACTGAAGACACATTTTGATTCTGGCATCTTTGTCTTTTTTGTTATTGCTAAAATGCAGCAGGAAAGAAAAAACTCATCTACAAAATATACTAAAACAGAAGTATAGTCTATGATCTAACCAGACTCCCGAATTGTAAAACAGACAAAGAAGCATAAAAATGATCATAAACCATTTATGCTAATGATGATCTATTTTGCAATTTAATTATTTTGCATTTTTTAATGAGATTGCAATCTGAAAGCACGTAAGAAAGCATAAATTCCAGATATAGGGTGACCATCCTTTAAAGGTTGTGCAGTTGTAAGGACTGTGCATAAAAAGGCATATCTAAATCAAATTAATAGAAGGAAATGAGATATAATCTAAACTATCCTGGGATTAAAAAAGCATCATCACCATTCAAAAATCAAATTCAAATCTAATTTTGCCTTATAACAACAACTTTGAAAACAAACTAATAATATATATGTTTCCTACATGTAAGCTGGTAATATTAGCCATCACACCTAGAATTTCTTTACAGGGCAACTGTAGCATATGATGAAGGCAGTTAGATCCTATCTTAGGGAGTTAAGTTGTAACCTCTTATACTCTATAGAGTTGCCTATTGATTTTATAATAGGAAGAATAAGCTATCTAGAAAAAAAGCTAAATGATGACTAGAGGTAGATAGATACACAAACTAATATTTTAAATAATTAAACATCGTTTTAGTCTTTATTCTCTAGAGTTACACAAATATTATGAATCATGGAAATTTGGAAGGAAGGTATTTTCTATTGATTGTAGGAAACAATTTCCCAAAAGACTATCAGATGGTAAGACTTAAAACTAAATGCTATAGAAAAGAAGTTAAAAAAATAACATAAAATAAAATACATGATTTAACTCCTCCATTGTTTCTACTCTCTATGTTCTAAGAATATGCAGATATTAGAAATGCACCTCCTTCTTTTTTTTCTATAATATCCTTGAAGAAAAATTGGAAAGTTAAGTAATGTGCATCTTTCCCTGGTATTGTGAGTAAGTAGTAATAACTAGGTAGAGTCATTCTAGTCCAAGTAAAATAATACCTGCAGGAATCACTTTTTATGTCAGAGAATTAAAAGAAGTAGGAATAAGCAATATTCTAGAATGACCAATGTTAATAATAAATATCTTCATTCATAAATTAATATAAATTAATTATCTAGTATCTTTATCCTCCACGCCATTAGCTTTTTCTGCTTTAGCTTCTGGTGGAAGGCCAGGTTATGATCACTGGTTGAAGAGTTATTTCCTGATTGGGGATCAAATCAGAAGAGATTTCTTCATTGCCAAGATGTTTGCCTGTAAAATATTAAACATTCACTTTGCTTACTGAGAAGGCTTTAAATTAATATATAACCAAAGACAGGGCAGTGGAAGGGATCTTTTCTAGATGCAGATAATAAAAGAATTTATTATTTATAGAAAACTTAGTTATAATAATAAAACCAAGCTAATTTGATTTGTTTTTTATTATTGACATGTGTCATAATTAAAAAAAATAAGCAAACAAAATATTCCTCTTTCCAAAAGTATTTTGTTGGACTAAGTTCTACACAACTGTAGCAATACTAAGCTTCAACTTAGAAATTTTTGAAAAACTATTTCACAGAAGTCCTGTTATATAGCAGGCCCAAGCACACGTGAGTCAGCTATCTGCATTTGTAGTATTACATTACAGTAGAATTATAACACACAATGAATTGTGATTGCAAAGACAAACAGAATTTGAATTACTTCAATGAAGCAATTCTATTTGTATTTTTAATTCATACTAATACTAATAAGTTTCAAGAGCATATCTCTACACCTTAATAATTTATATACCACCCCACACTCACCACCAACGATCTAGTTAATATTCAACACTATGCAACTGACCCCTTCTACATGTTCCTTCTACTCCTCATCCCCTTTACCTCTGGTAACTACTATTTCATCATTGGAGTTCAAGGGTTCATTTTTGTTTTATCTGTTTATTTATATCCTACACATGAGTGAAATTCTGTTTCTCTTTCTGACTTAGATATAATCATCTCAAAGTCTGTAAGTCCATTCATGTTGTCAAAATGTCAAGATTGTATCTTTTTTCCCCCAGCTGAGTAGTAGTATCACATTGTGTAAATAATCTTCTTTATTCAACTATCTGTCAATGAGCATCTAGGGCTTTCCATGTTATGGCTACTTAAATAGTTCTGCAGTGAACATTAGGGTGCATATATCTTTGTGAATTAATATTTTCATATTCTTTAGATACCTACCTGAAATTGAATTGATGTATCTTATGGTAGATCTATTTTTAATTTTTTAAGACACCTGTGTACTGTTTTCCATAGTGGCTAAACCAATTTTATATTCCCACCAATATCTCATAAGAGGTAATTTTCCTTTACATGTTTGCCATTATATATTGGGTATTTTTGTATTTGCCTGAAGTTTTTAGCTGTATTTGATATTTAAGAGAAATCTTACAATCTGCAAAATTTAATAATTTTGGTAAAATGAAAATTTTACTGCATATATAAAGTATTCTGATTTCTAATATCTTAAAATTTATTATTTTAAGTTGATTATTTCCAAACTAAAGGACAAATTGGTAACTTTGCACCTACCAGGAAGTATATTAAAAAAAGAACAAACAAGACTGAATATAATATTCATTGTTAAAGATGTGAACAAATTGGAACTCCCATATATTGCTGGTACAAATTTAAAATAGTACAACTACCACGGAAAACAATTTGGCAGTTGCTCAAAATGTTAAACACCATATGACCCATAAATTCCTCTCATAGGTATGTATTAAAAAGCAATGAAATCCCATGTTCATGCAAAAACATATACATAAATATCCATAGGAGAACAATTAAACCTAAAAAAAATGGAAAAAATCCAAATGTCCATCAACTGATGAGTGAATAAAAATGCGGTATATCCAAAAAATGGAATGCTACTCAGTCATAAAAAAGAAATGAAATGCTTGCTACATATAGCTTAACTTTGAAAATATTTTGCTAAGTGAAAGAAGTCAGACACAAAAGACTACACATGATATAATTTCAATTATGACAATGTCCAGAATAGGTAAATCAACAGAGGGAAAAAAAATATTGTCGGAGGGGTGGGATGAGGAATTATTATTTATGAGGGTGGGGTTTATTTTAGGGAAGATTAAAGGTTAGTTATGACAATAGTTAGTTACATGATATTGTGATTATATATATTTTAAAAAACCCACCAAATTGTACACTTTAAAATGGTGAATTTTGTAGTGTGTAAATTATATCTCAATAAAAAGGAAAAAGTTAAGAGAATAAGCTGTTACTGATTATTACAGAAAATCATTTAATATTATAGAGGAAGGGTTATTGAAATGTATCCAATCAACATGTCAAGGACATGAAATGTATCACTGCTACATTTCCACTTTCTCCTGGCAGCAGGTGCTGTTTAGTGTTCCCAAACTTTCATGTTCATAATAACTTGACACATATTGAATAACTAAATGAATACATTAGTGATAGAGTCTCTGTATTTTCCCCGTTTCATTGTGCTATCTTCAGTTTTGCCTCTATTTTGAGGACAGGAGTCATAGTCTAGAGATATCTTAGCTAATAACTGTCTTTCTACTCTCTTAGGATTATTTTGGGAAATGTGTGTGTGTTTGGGAGAGGAGAGCATAAAAACTATAGATAGAATTAATTTGTTTAACATGTTCATTGATACCAGTTCCAAATTAGATGAGAAATTTCCAAAGAAAAATCTACTATTCTTCCTTGCAAAAAGTGGGGACTTAATACAAAGGATTAAATTCAATAAGGTTAAACACAACATCAAAATTACAAGCACTACACATAAGTTGTATAATATAATAGTAGATGTTTGAAAACTCACAAGATTTAGTCAACTGATTTCCTCCTTACTCACAGAATTTCTTTCTCATTTATCAACTCTGATGGCATACTGATCAATGTTTAATTTACAGCAATTTTACTTGAAAAGTGGAATGAATAACAAAATATAATGGACTTGTGTTCTTCAAATGATACTGTTATTGCTATTGCATTCAACATCTACTCACATATTCCACAAATAAAACGAAATCAGAATGCACGCAGTATACTTCTCTCCTGGAAAAGAACTAGTTGTTTTAATACAAAGAAAGCCATGGGAGATGAAGAACAAATATCTGAGGTTGGAGAAGACCACAAATTCAATAATGACAAATCTTCTGAATAAGTGAAAGAAACATAAAAACAAAAATGCATAGCATACTATGAATTTATATTTATATTATCACTTTCATAGAAAAAATAAAATAGGTATCTCTTGATAATTTTCTGAAAATAAATACATAAAATAAAATTGTGGTGAGTAGGGAGATTTATTATTCTTGTTATTGAACTTTTTCCTATTTTTTGGAAGTAATTTAGTACAGCAATTTGATACTAATAGTTTACCTATTTCACTTTTAATGGTAACATACAGTACTCCTTAATCTTAATCCATACAGAAAATAGAGGGCTTCTATCCCACTAAACTGATAACTCAATAGTTTGTAGTCTTACTCTAATTTTTTTTTTATCTCTGTCTGCTCATTTTTTAAAACCTGGAAATTATATATAAGGACTTAAAAGTTCAAAAAATTATTTTACAACATATATGGTGATGACTGCTTTGCTATAGTCTAAAATCAAACACTTGAACTTTTCAAAATTTATCCATTTCTTTTGTCATTGGATAGCTTTCTTTTTCACCTTCCACTGTTACTTACCTGCAGTTCTATTGATTAGGTAAATGAATGGTGTCTATTTTAGTGGTATGAAGGATAAGGAAAGAGGGAAAGAAGGGAAGCAGCAAAAACCAGAAATGAGTCTGCAAAGAAAAGAAAATTTAATGTCAATTCATGTATAAATAAAAATACAATGAATATGGAAAATAAGTTCTTTTTTTCACCAACTTGAAACTAAGAACAGTGAAGATCACAAAATGAGTTGGCATCAAAGGCAGGTAATTAGGAAGATAGACAAAAGCTGCCTCTACCTAAGGCTGGCTTTCCCTAGGACCCTATTATGGCTTCCAGCAGTTTCCAAAAGGGGCAACTTCTTATTCACATCTCTCAGGAAAAGAGAATTATTTCAAGGAGGCACCCCAGAAAATATCCCAAGTCTCACTGAAATTAATTGGGTCATATGCAGGTACAGGTCACTTCAAATCTGGTTATTGCTAAGGAAAAACTGCATTTAAAATTTCATTTTATTTTATTCAATTTAATCTTAGAGAAACATATAAGATTTGTGACTCACCTACAGAGAAGTGCAGGCCTAAATTATTCAGAGGAAAGAACTCAACATAGGCATGGAATTCCAAACACATGTGTTAGAATGTTCACAGGTGAGTTATAATTTGACTGGATCCTATTCCAGTCCATGCCACAGAGGTAAAGACTTTTAACTCTTGTTATTTACTCAGCAGATATGCAGAGGCACCTGTTCTGATCAGAGATTGAAAGCAAGAAACTATGGTTTTCACCCTCTTAAGGCAAAGAGTGCTCATTACTTAATCTTGTTAAAGTTTTAGAGTATAGAAAGTGCTATCTTTATGCCAGAGAAATGACAAGAGGTATGCATAGATTGCATCATGTACAAAGTTCTACAGTAATGAAAAAAGATGGAAATTGAATAAAATAATGAATATCATTGGCACCACAAACTTTGGTTGACTAAAAGGATTACTGTTAAAAAATAAAATAAAACAACATACTATTCTATCTTACCTTGATATTTAATCAAATGATTCCTAAGCATGTAGTACCTCTCTGCTGACTTTTTATGCCAGTCGATAGTCCAAATGTCAAGGTAACAAACATTATGCTTGGCAAATTTGCCACAGTGAGTATGCTCAGAGTAACTTTGCATGTAACACAGTAGAAAAACACAACTGACTTTATTCCCAAAGTTCACTCAGGCTCATCCTTCCTGGTTACTGAGGTCACCGATAATGGCAGAATGTTTCTTGCAACAAACAGCAATAGATCCAGATAGAATTATATCACAGAACCTAATGCCTGCAAACCAATAACTACTTTGGAACATTTTAATGCCAGAGCTACAATGAAACTTTTGACATTGAGGGTGAAAAAAAAAAGGAGAATTAGTTTACAAGGAGTCTAAAGTTTTCTCTCAGTAACTTTTAAATATATAATGCAGTATTGCTAACTTACTCATCATGTTGCTTTACATTCCCAGAAGTATCTCTTAGCAAATTGCTAAGAGAGTAAATCTTAAACATTCTTATCACAAGAAAAATAATTTTAATTGTGTGCAGTGATGAATGTTAAAACTTATTGTAGTAATCATTTATATATCTCATCATTATGTTGTATACTTTAAATTAACAATTTTATTTGTCAACTGTAACTCATAAAACTATGGAAAAACAATTATCAAATATAGCAAAAATATATAACTGAATATTTAAAAAATGTACACTACACACATATATACATATTATATAATTTTATTGAAGTAGCATATATATATGAATTTAGTTCAACATAGCAACTATTATTTTTCTTTGCAGAATGTCATCATATAGAGTTGTTAAACAGAAGAAAATATATGCAAGCAATTCAAGAGACGTGAAGGGGAAGGCAACGGGAAGAAACCACTAAAGAATCAATATCAGCATATCTGGCTTTCAAATTGTGTTTCCTGGCACAGATCTGGTATTAATGGTTGGTGCCTTTCGATAACAGGTAGGTAAACAAGGTTCTCTAATAGAGTGTGGTCAATACTTTTAAATGTTACAAATGTTAAAGAAGACATGATCTGAAGAAAGTTCACTAGATAGGCCAGAGAGTAGCCAGTGTTCTATTTCAGGAAAATGATAGATTGTAAAAAATGTTCAAATAATGAATGGAGAGTGGGGAGTGGCCAGTGAATACGTTTTTTGTTTTTCGTTTTTTTTCTAGATTATCAGCAAAGGGGAGAAAGGAAAGCATAGAATGAACACTGAATGGTGACATGAAGTAATGAAAGTCTAAGAATGGATTAAATGTATTTTACTCCATATAGTAATATAATGATGTGGTTTAAAGAGAAAACGTGATCATCAGCCCATTTATATATATAGGTATATAAAGGAATATTTGCAAAGCAGAACTTGATAAATATTATATATCACACAATAGAATTCAAAATGATTTTATGCAGAGTGCTGATTTTAAATAAAATATAAAATATTATATACCATAGAGAAGCAGGTTCTATGTATTGTTCATTGGTTGTTTTCCTCACTGTAGTCTGAAATAACTTTCAAAATGAATTTTATAAAATGGTTATATAAAAATCCCTCTCAAAGGAAACAATAGTGACCGTTCATACACACAGTCCTTAGAAACTCAGTCAAGACAGGGTTAGACCAAGATAACATATATCATCCTTTGAATCTATTTGGTAACAATTGTAGTAATGCTCATATCTTAAACTTTCTTGCTGAGCTCTGATGCAAGCAAACCATTCTTAATTTTGTATGTGTCTGTCATCAAAGCAAATCTAAAATGCAAGCAGCAGCAACTTTATTAGCTCTCACTGATCCCAGGGGTGATAAATATGTTTGTTTACTTATATGTGCAAGCAAAACTGTTGGCAAAAGAGCAACTGATCAGACTACTAAGTAGATAAAAATCCATGTTAAATATAAAGTCATGATCTAATTCAAGTAATTTTCAGAATCTGTTCCAGCAATGGTCACTTTCTGTGGCATTAACCACCAATTTGTGAGATTCCTCAAGGTCACGGATAATTTCCATTAGTTTGCATACATTGTAAATATATATTACATCTAAGTACTTTAACACTTTAATTTCCCAAATAATAACTAAGTGCTCTAAGTCATTATCTTATCTAGCAAGTGAGAGTACGTCAATCTTTTGGGGACTATTACTCCTTCTCTGAAGAACTGCTACATACACTTACTTGATCAAATGGGTTCCCCATGAGACACGATTGGCTGGAACCTTTAATCTTTAATAGCTTTTAATTTTATTTTCTCAACAATGTGCTTTCTAGCCACATTTGTTTGGAGTAAAGATAAACTCCAAATCTGTGCACTTTTCTCCCTTGGGTTGCTGTGTCATCCTCACTGATGTTCTATTGACACTCCTAGGTCTGAAGATCACATCATGTTTGTACCTCTGTAGAGCAGAGAGCTAGCTGGGTATAGAGGTAAGTGTTGCATAAATTGTCTGGTGAGAAAAGGTAAGTTTTATAAATAGGTAAAAACAGATAAGCATGAAGTAGAAGAGGTTGCCAAAACCTTTAACCCCAAGAAATGATGTGGGATAAAGGAGATTAGAGTGGGGTACAAGGAAACTAACCAAGCAAATTTTACAAAGTAGGCTGGCACGAGACCACTCTTCTTGTATGTCAATCCCTGTGGGCCAATGATAACTTCCAAATGGTCCAAAGGGATGAGATGCTCCCTGGTCTTTGTGATTTTCTTGGGCAATAAAAGAGGTTGATTATTTTAGTTTCTGAGGATTTTCAAAGTTGTCTGTTCTTCCCACAGGGTAGAGTTTGATACACCTCCACACTTAGCCACATGCCTCATACCAAATCTGTTATACACTTTTTCTACACCCCAAATGAAAATGTGGGTTTCTCTCACGTCAGCACATATTTCTCTAAAATTATAAGTTTGAATAAATAATTCAGTTTTCCTGTTTGATACAGGTAATGCCAAATCTCTCTGGAAATAGCTGCATTTCCAACAAAATAATAAAGTAGGTATAAACAATGAGGAAACTTAACTTAAAAAGAAAGAAAACGTCACCAAGAATCTTAAAAAAAAGAGCATCACAATTCTTTCAGACAGCATAAATGCATCCTAAATACCACTGATTCTACCTTAAACCCTTCATACAATGAACTGAAAGGATCTAAGGATTGTGAGACTGTTATATAAGGGATAAAAGGAAGTTTGAGATTTATCTCAAATCAGATTTCCTTTGGGATTCAGAACACATGCTTCAAGAAGAAAGCTAGAAAGCCACAACTTCAGACTCCCAAGGACTGTGGTGTTAAAATGGAGTGAGAAGCACTGTATAGCTAATTCACAAGGAAAAATGGTGTCAAATTGTGGAGGATATATATTCAAGTTACTGTTCAACATGAAATAAGAATGCATAAAGCATTTCTAGACCATATGCAATTTATTTCTATACCCATTAGATCCTTCTTTTAAAATAATTAGTTGTTATTTTTTGCATTAAGAACACAACATAAGTTCTATTAGATTTTAAGTGTACACCACATTACTCAGATGTTGGATACTTAATATTTTAGAAAAAATACACAATGTGAAGATAATATGCAAATTTCCAAATACCAATCCCTAAAGACTCTTTCTTTAGCATGGGATACACTACTGAAAAACACAGGAAGAATACTAGGGATTACCCTTTCACTGGTCTCCAGTCATTCTCAAGCAACATACCTTGGCCATATGAAAATTAATGTACTTTGGTAAGACTTTATTTATCAACATGATTAATTGTAGCATTTCTGACAACCTCCAAACACATTGGAAGATGAGCAATCATCTAGTTAATGATAGTCAGGAGTGATGGCCAGGGATGAGAAGGCATAGTGAGTCATGCATAGAACATGTGTGTTAAGACTCAATCAATTCTCTACTGGCAAGATGAAATGAGAACAGTTTTTCCAAGAAGACATAATTTGACAGCAAAGTCAAGAGCTACCCATTTGAATTCTTGACATTTCCTAAGCTCTAAGATTGATTTCATTTTAATCTATCCTAGAATGTGTGTGGAAGAAAAGGAAGTCTTGTAAAACATTGTGTTCAGGTTTATGTTTCAAAGGATATATTATAAAAACATCCATTGATTTGTTTTAGCAATCTAGAAACAAAACTATGTTTTTGCAATAGGAAAATAGTTAATATACTACTTTATAATGCAGCTAAAAATGGCCCTAGAGCAAGGCTAAACCCACTATAGTTTCATAAAATCTACATGTGACTCCAGTTTTTGCTTTTTTTGTTTTCTTTACATCTTTCTCTTCACCACGACACATCTACTCTCATAGACACAAACTTCATCTCAAACATGTCTCCAACTATAACAATATTGATGCTGTCTAAATATTTTAATCTCATCAAAGCTTTAGCAGAGAACTTACTGGGGCAGTTTTAATATGGTCATTACAGAACTATAGTGAAAAATGCTTTACCATAGTTGACATGGTCTTATTCTCACTGCAGTAAAAAACATTAAGCGCTGTACTTTAACTTCTTCATATTCTTCTTTATAAAGAATATAATCTAAACATTCACACATCATTATTAAATACAAGAGGGAAGAAACTTTGGAACGCTATTCACATAGACTTTTATGGGAAGAAGATTTGCATATCAAAGAAGTGAGTTAAAAATCATAAATCCAGTGATGATTATAATTCTCTCTACTTTTCAATTCTTACTTTTAATTCAGTTCTGGAGCTTTCATTTTCTTCAAGATTCTTCCATTGTCTGTGATATTCAAATCCAGGAAATAGACATCTTTACACCCTCGATGTTGAAGATCAAGAAAGTTTGTACCTGTAATTGATATTTTCTTTCTCACTAAGAAATTAGAAATCCACTTCAGGGAGTCATTGTGTACCCTTGTGTTTCTATGTTTCCTCCTCTATTCACGCGTATATCTTGATCATTTATCCTTTATAAAATCTTCTTTCTGAGATCTAACCAAAAATGAGGTCCTTAAAAATTAAGAAGGAAACTTGGATTTTTTGTGTTTCTGTTTACACTTCTGAATGCAAAATCTGATCATTTCAATCATCAGAATTTTCTCTAAAACTCTAAGTGCTTTGGGAACAACATCATGAGGCGTAACTGGCAATGGGAAAGCTCTTTTAGAAAGAAGGCCAAAATACAATGCAGAGAGAAAAAAGTTTGAGGGGATTATGATGGTGCTCTAAGTATCCATTTAAATAATTTGGTTGCAACAAAGATGCTTGAGATTGTAATTATTTTAAACAGAAGAGGTTTTATTATAAGAATATCATGGCACTCACAAAATGAAAGAAAAAGCTGAAGACTGGGATTGGCAAAGACAGGACCCTCCAAGAGAACTGGCAGCTTTGGTGTGTCTGGGTAATACAGCTGGGAAGAATGATCTCCAAACACATCTATCTTTGTTATTCTTCTCAAGATTCTGACCTGGGAAGAAACCTCCTATTGGTCTATTTTGAGTGGTACGCCTTCCTTTTGACTAGGGAAATCAGAGACTCTTAATTGCTAGTACCATCAGGCAGAATTCACAGAAAGGGGAAATAGGTTGAAAATCAATAAAAGCATAAAATGAATGAGCAGAGAAAGGGAAGGTAACGCTAAGAGTGTACCAGATTGTAATTGTTTTCTATTGCTAAGGAACAAATTCACACACATATAGCTTTAAAAAACACATACATTGTGTTCCAGCTTCCATGAGTGAGAAGAGTAGGTTCTTTGCTCAGGGAATCTCACAATATCACAATCAAAGTATTGGCCAGAACCTGCTCCTATTCTGGGACATGGAGAGTGGCTTCTAAGCAAAAATGCTTAGCAGAATCCTATTTATTGATGGTGTAGGACTGACTGAGTTCTCATTTTCTTGCCAACTATCAACCAAGATCTACTCTTATCTGAGATCATCCCTTCCTTGCCATGGGGCTTAGTCACAACATGGTGGCTTTAAGGTCAGCAGAAGATTCGCTACTCCAGTAAATTAAGAGACAATCTTATATAATGTATTCTACTGACTAGCAACAAGTCACAGATTCTGCCTACACTCTAGGGAAGAGGATTACGCAGGGTCTTACTCATTGTGGATCATCCCACCCGGGGTGTGTCTGAGGTGGTAGAAAAGATACCCAAATTAGTGTATTTGGGAGACATCTCACCTCACACACATATATGCACATATACCTCAACATGACACAACCTGGTACCTATTCCCAAAATTTTGGTTCAACTTCCAGTGAACCTTTTTTGTGGTAGAAACAAGCAAATCCCACAAAACAATGATAAAATGTGTGACTTTGTGCAAGAGATTTTTAGAGTCTAGGACAGATTAAGCACACAATTCATAGCTATCATGCCCAATCATTAAACATGCTATGATGTGCCTCGCAGAAAACAAAAGTAACTCATTTTGCAAATCGTTGAATTTCTAAATGTTGACATTATGTCATTTGTTTTGACACCTCAAACAATGACATTTCATCATATTTAAAGTGTACTGAAAAGTTAACATGCCCTTCTATTCAACAAGTTTTTGAGGAACAAAGAAAGCATGTTATTTGTAAACCACCACAAAATATATGACAGAAATGTGGGTTAAGTTGATACACAATAAAAGCATCAAATCATTTGCATACAGGGTTGCTATAGCATCAGTGTTATTCCCCTATCTTGTTCCTCACTCCAAAACTCTGATATATTCATAAAAATACAGAAATGTAAAATGGTTCAAGCCACTATAGAAAACAGCATAAAATTTCCTCAAAAAATTAAAAATGGGAATGCCCTTATGGCTCAGGAATTAAATCTGCAGCTCCATCTTGTTCTACATGAAGTCCAAAGACTCAGGTTTACAACCTGGAGTCAAAGGAACAACCAAAATCAACAACTGAATAAATAAAAATTCTTCTTTCTCTTTCTCTCCCTTCCTGTCTGCCTTCCTGCTTGCCTTCATTACTGCCTATTTCCTTCCACTTCAAAAATAAAAATAGGATTACCATATAATCAAGCAATTACACTTCTGGGTATATGTTGAAAGAATTGAAAACAGGAGCTTGAACAAATATTTGTTTACCCGTGTTCACTACAGCATTATTCACAATAGTCAAAAAGTAGAAGCAATACAAGTGTCCACCAAAGGATAAATAAATAAACACATGAGATACACACAAAGAATGAATATTAGTCATCCTTAAAAAGTAAAGGAATTATGACACAGTGTTGAGGAGGAAGCTAATTTTCCTCCATCCTTCTTGATCCCCAGGTTAGAAAATATTTAAATAGACACAAGATGTTATCATGAGAAAAGACAAGCTTTAATCGCCTAAACACAGGGGCCCAATGAAAAGCCTGCCTCTTGTTCATTCCAGTGAAGCTATGTAGTCTCTAGAAAGGGAGAAATATATTTAGGAGGGGACAAAAAAACCCCAAAACTTTGTCTTTTAAAGAAAAAGGGATTTTTCAGGGTTCATTTATATATGAATCAAAAACAGATCTTTCGAGTGCTCACCTGGAGTTATAAGGCTGTTTTCTACTTTCTACACCACTAGAAATCCCGTTACTAGGGATATAATCAGGCAATACATCATTCTTATATGTGTCTCTTAATTTAAATCAAAATTATCAATATGCCATTTATATATATTCTGAGACAGCCTGTTTTTGATTCCAGCACAAACTACATCATGTGTGAAGACTGAAGACACTCTGCCAAATGAAATAATCTGGGCACAAAATGATGCATATGATAGGACTTCACTTCTATGAGACACCTAGAGTAGTCACTCATACAGTCCAAAAGTAAATAGTGGTTGCCAGAGACTGGGAGAGGACAGGGAGAAAGATGAGTTGTGATTCATCAGGTATAGTTTCACTTTGGGAAGATGGAAGCAAATCTGGAGATGGACGGTGATCATGGTTAGATAACACTGAATGTACCACAGACTGTACACTTAAAGTGATATATTTTATGCCATATATTTTATCAGCATAAAAAAAATTAAAATACAAAGTTTCAAGTGTGCTTGGTGCTGGTGTGGATTTTCCTGCTGCTTAGTTCTATGATCTCATCTGACTGTTTTGCTTCCTCAACAGCAAAATGAATATGAAACTTGACCAAACTTCTTCATGGAATAGTGAGCGATTGCAGTCTGAAATTTGGAAAAGCCCTCAAGGCATTTAGTAAGAGAGTTCACCAGCTGGCAATTTCCAGAAGATTTGTGATTTTGTTTATTTAATTCAGTGTTTCAGCCTCAGCACCTTGGAATACCTGTTTAACTAAATTTTGAGAAATAGAAACAAGTGTTCAATGATAAATTTTATTTTTATTATTCTTATTACAGTTTCAAATGTATTATTTAAATTGGAAGACATCCATTTCAGGGGCCCAGGCTTCATCATGATTAATCATCATTATGCTTCTAATAGATTTATTTGGTGGCCTAGTTTACTATTGTAAATCCTTCAAATTTTTATGTCTAAGGTCAATTTTCTACTTTCATATTTATAAAATTTCTTGATACCATCTCTAGAGTGATTATGAAAATATAGCTTTCAATTCACAGAAAAGAAGCCCCATCCATCTCTCTCAAACAATGAATAGTCTAGGACTCAATGAAATGGAATAATTTAATCAGAATGAGATCTCATGCTGAAGCCATGTTCCATCCACAGAACCACGTAGGGATAGTTCATAAAATTCAAATATGAACTGAAACCTATGTCAAACCATATGGTCAAATCCTGGTCGCTCAGACTCTGGTTTACAATGTGAACCTCTCCTTTGACCAGTGCTCAATGCAGAACCTAAATATTTATGAAGAAAGGAACTGCTGCCTTGAGTTTTCAATAGCTTAGACTAAGCAAGGGCTGAGTAAAGGTCCCCAAGAAACTGGTATCTGACAATCTGAAGATTGCTCAACTCAGGGATTTTCTGTGAAGGTTAGTCTTGCCTGGCTAGCCTTGGCATGCTCCTAGTCTATGATCTGAATCTTGTACTTGTAGTTCTTGTACTGAATCTTGTACAAGTGGTTCTTCCTAAAATAAAACTACAGTGAAATAGTAAAATTTGCAAAGAATGCCTATTTAATTTCTCTGATCTCTTCCAAAATACATGATGAAAGTGGAATCTGTTTTGTTTGAATCTGGACAGCCCTGGGAAGGACAGAAAATATTCCAGAATTAGATTCCAGCTATAGTATCCAAATATTCCAACAGTCTAACTCTGCAGTAGTTATCAAGCACTTTCTCAGCCACAGAAGTCATTTATCAAATTATAAACAATAGTATAAAACATAGTAGAGTGGCTGAAAGTATCTGGAATGTGGTTGATTTAAGTCTATCAAATAACTTCGGGAAAATGAGTTTAATAGTCCATGACTCAAATTATCTTGTGAAAACCAGGTAAAATAACACCTACTTCATAGGATTATTGTGATGATTAAATGAGTAATGAATGTAGGTACAAAGCACAGTGTCTGCTACACAGTAAACACTCAACCACTCAATAAATGATGGTTGCTCTTGTAGTAATGATAAATACTAGTGATAAAGCCAGTGAAGTCTAAGTATGTATGTCAGCAACAGAACTAACTCTCAGTGCCAGAGAGATAAACTTGCTTCTTAAACACACCGAAAAATTGCTGGAGAGTACACAGGAGGGAGTGATAGCTATCTCGTCCTGGTGGGTTCAGAGACTCACAGCGACCTTGCAGAAGGAAAACCAGACCACAAATTGCATGCTCATATTTTTTTCTGTTGTGTATACTGTATACAGGGCAATAACATTACAATATGTTGCTATCCTGCTTTTTGGGTTACTTCAAAATATGTGAAAATGCTACATCTTCTATAAGCAGCTTACTTTGAGAACAATGGAATCTGGTCACACAAATTTTGAGTCTTTATTTCTAACGCTCTTCTTCCTGCTTACCCATTTCATCCTCTCTCACTTCTCAGTTTCTGGTTTGACTTCTGCCTAAAGTATTAGAATAAGTTGATCAAATTGCATGATAATTTGTTTTAGCATCTTTTCCCAGGCATAAGTCTTTCCCCATCTATGTGTCCCCAGTTCTAGTGTAGGGCACCCAGCAAGGCCTTGACAAAATTTAATTAAATCATGAATGAAGAAACCAAGTATGAAATCATCTTTGTATTCCACTTCTTCACCCAAAAGAATGCACAGATTAAGACAGGTCCTTTCTCACCTCTCTTTGGACACCGATGCACAGGGGAACTAGCAAGATAAGCCCAAGTTACACAAATTATCTCCAAGAAGTAAGTTTCATGATAACATTTGGAAATTGCATTTAGTCTCTCAGGTCTCGTGAATGTCATTTTGTAATTTTCCTTACTTAGGGGTCTTTGGAAGAACTACAACCAAGTCTACGGATTAGCCATCCTCATGCTCCTGGCACATTCCAAACGTGGTTTATTTCAACTTGCACCAAATACAGTGTCATAACCTGTATTTTTACCTCTCAGTTCTCCAGTTTCCCAAAGGCAAACTGTCATTCAGAGACTAAAAAGAGCTAACCTTTGGGGGAAATGTTATTTATTCTATATTCTTTTTCAAATTTTGGCATATTTAACTTAAACAACTGATCATTTTTGTCTGAATGATTTGGTATTCCAATTTTTTCCTCCAAGAAGGTCAATGGCAAACTTTTTGAGTGCATTCCGCAGGCAATTGTGCAAATATTTATGCATATATCTAATCATTTCAGACTCAGAACATTTTGTACTAGTTTATTCTCCTAAAATTCATATTCTTTGTTCAGCTGCTTTTCCTAATCCCCTACCTTAGCATTGTAAATTCTTACATTTATTTCACAGTCCTTGCTTCGTACAAATGACATATCCCATTTTGTTTGCAACTGTCTTTTCTTTCTGAGGCACAATCAGGTAGAGGAACCCTGCCATCTCTTCAGCTTCCTACCTCTTCCACAGTAAGCACTGTGAGCAAACGTTTAAAAATAACTGATTGGAAAATCTGTTTCCTGTCAACCTGCTTTCCCAATAGATATCTAGATAATTAAAATCACAAACAGAAGACTCACTCAAGTACTAATGTCTGTTGGTACTTGAGTGAGTCTTCTGTTTGTTAAAGCAACATTTCATTCAACCTTCATTAGACTCTGATCACATAGTTCCTCATTGTGAACATCCTGTAATGTATCATGTCTGCTGCTTTGAATCTAAGTATGATCTTTGCTAGGAGTCAGCAAACTTTCCTGCAAAGGGTTCAATAGCAAATATTTTAGATTGTGTGAACCAGGAAGTCTCTGTCACAACTACATAATTTGTTGTGTATGAAAGCTGCAAAATTGGTAAATAGACAGGCATGGCTGCAAGTCAATAAAACTTTATTTGAAAAACCAGTAGTGGGATGAATCTGGCCCATAGGCTGTAGTTTCCTGAGCCCTAATCTATGGTCACTGTAAAAATATGACCTGTAGAGCAGAGAAGACTGGGTAGAGTCCTGGTTCTCAATAACTATGCAACCATCAGGCTAATTATTTAAGCTTCCCGTCTGACTCTTAGTTTCTACCTCTGCATAGGCCCATCTTGAATGCCATAGAGGAAGTGGCAGAAAAGTCCAAAAGCTGGTGAGTCTATCACACTTTCTGAGGGAATTTGGGGTGCTGTAAAGGAATTTCACCTAGAGTGTTACATCATTTGAATCATGTTTCCCCAAAATCGATCTGGTTCAAATACAGATAGTAGATTTAAGTGCACAATGCTAAAAAAAAAGGATATCCAAAAGGATGGCATGATGGATCTAATAAAAAAAAGTTATGAAGTCCTAAGCCTGGGTAGTAGCACTAAAAATGGAGAAGTTTAATCCAGAAATACCTAGAGGAAATTGACAGTAAAATGAGGCATGGCCAAGGCAACTATTATCAGGTACAGGAAGAGGCTACCTATATGAGCTTCAGGAGATGTGATATGTACAGAGATAATGCACAGTGTAGTTGAATATGTCTAACTGGCCCAAATTAAAACACTTAAGAAGTAACACCCACTATTATGCTTCCCAATTCATCAGATTCCTTATAGGCAGTCTTTATCAATGCTTGCCAGTATAAGCAGAGAAAATAAAAACAAAAATAGCTTTAGCCATCTTTCATTTATTTTTTTAATATAAGACAGGCATTATAACATAAAATATTTACCTAAATCATAAGAACTCATTAATATCATCACTTCACAGATGAGCACAAATGAAAACAGAAAATTAAGTACAATGTCCAAGGATCACATGGCTAAGACATGAAGAGATGGGAATTCAATTCCAAGAATGACCAAGTAAAATGACTGTGCTCTTAACCACTGCTCTCTACTGCTTCCCTGTATAATACACAATTTCAGAAAGTTGTTTTCAAGAACTGACCATGCTTGTCTGTTAACTCACTGCTGCTTCTGAAATCCTACAAATGTGGACAGTAATGAGTTCCACTTTGAACAAATCATTTACTGTCACTTAGCCTCTGTTTGCTCATCTATAGATCTCTTGCTGTTTCAAACAGTAAAACTCCCATATTCTATCACATTAAAAAAATACGAATGTCTTATAGTGAAAAAAAAACCCTCACAATTAGGTTACTTATTCTGATGCTTTATCAGTACAGAACATGTAAAAGAGGATGTGAAATACACTAGGAAGTAGAAACAATCTATTCCATTAAAGATGTCATAAGTAAGAAAGAGAAGCAGCAACCTCAGAAAGCATGAAGTCAGATGAACAGTAATCCTAAGAATATACTCCTAGCCTCCTTGCTGTAAGCATACTTATTGCTTGAAAAAAAAAAAAAAAGAACTGTAATCAAAAAGGGCATGTTACATGTTTAAAAAATCATGAATCACAAAAAATTTACATATTACTGCAAGGTTTTAAAAATGGAAATCAAAGATTTACAGACTTTGAGTTGTTTTCAATTTTCTTTGGTAAATCTACTTTCAGCTAAATTAAAAGAGCTTAACAACAAATGATAGTTTTTTTTTTTATTTTTTTGTTTTGTTTTTCAACTACCAGTTGGTTAAATGTCAGCTCAGCTTTCTGGAAGCAAACCACTTTTTGAAAAATAGAATTACGTTTTTGTTACTTGCTAAAAAATGTTTTCTAGGGGTCTAAATGTAATTTTTTCATATATGTTTATTTTTAACGCCATAAACCTGGGAGGAAGTTAGAAAGGGTAGAGGTTGGAGGTAAATTGTTCATATTTTATGTATACAAAAAATGCTGACATGAGAATTCAATCCCAGGAAAGTTTTGAGACTATAATACTTGTTTAAAAATAAATCCTTCCCAAATTTAAATGTTGTAAATCAGAACAATGTTCATGTATACATAAATATAAGATAGCATGCCTAAGTGTATGATGTCATACAACCCATATGTGTAAGTCATGTGTTAGGATATGTATTAATATGTGTATATCACATAATTGTGCATATTATTTTGAAAATAGAATGCATTTTATATAAATTTTATCACTAAATGTTTCATGGTATTACTATATAAAATATCTATGACCAACACTTAATAGTAGGGTACTTAATTTAAGAAATATTTATTGAGCACCTACTATACATCTGAGATGTACTCTGTGTTATTGATTCAAGTGGAAGTAAAACAAGATGACTCCTCATAAGGACAACACAATTCAGAAAACAATGTAAACTCAGGAGTTGTAACCTGGTGTGATGGTTGCACCTCTAGGATGTTCCAAGCTAAAAGGGAATTCCCAGAGGGAAACTGGGAACCTTTAATTTTGAGGAACCCCACCTTTCATTATTCTTTTTTCTGACAGTTCAAGGTTGCTTTGGATTGTGATGTAGTGACAAAGAAGGGAAGACCATATGTTCCCTCACTGTTACAAAACCATCTTATAAGGCCAACTCATTCCAACTAGCTATTATCTGCTTACATGTATCATATAATATGGTGTTATGTAATAGGCATTCATCACATATTCTGGGGGAAAGGAAAGCTTAAAGGAAAAGAAAAGCCAATATTTTTCTTGCTGAGAATCTGATGTATTAAAATTTATATTATAACATATGTAAAGTCTTAAAGTAAATGCCACAAATTTTGAAAAGAAAAAAATAAAAGCTATTCTTTGGCTCATTGAGCAAGTCAATGGAAGATTTGTCTTTGACTGGGGATGTGCACTACTTTACTCTCCCAGAGAGCTGGGTTCAAAATGAGCTGCAGCACTCTGTTATGTGAATTTAGCCAAGTCCCTTTACCCGCCTGAGGCTCAGCTTCCTCATTTGGAAAAAATGGATAAATAATAAAATATTTGTGAATAGTTAATGAGATAGTATATATCAGGCACCTAGCACAAGGGACACAAATGCTTTCTGCCTTCTTTTGAGTCTCTGGCTGCCTCTCCATGTCAGAGTTCAGAAGCAAACTGCTGAGAAACTCCCAGAATAAAATGCCTTCTTAGAGGAAAATAAGGAGTATTGCTGGGTACTCTTGCTTGATAAATTATTAGAAAACTGACATGACAACAATCCTGCTTCTAACAATGCTAAGGACCTGAAAGAGGGCAGTGGAAAAATAGGCTCTCTGTCTGCTACCGTGGATTCCCTGTCAATTTTCACCAATAGTAGTAAATCATCCTTCTATCAGACCACATATTGGGGTAGGGTGGACTCAATACCCTCTTCAAAGCTAGATGGCAGGTGACCAAGTCAGGGTACTGTACTCTTATATAGAGTTGTTAAAGAAATGGGTATAACCAAAGACAATGATAGGCACTGAGATTTCTGACTGCAGAAAATAGGATTTGAACCTAACAGACCATAAGGCCAGTATTGCTATAGGCATCTTGACACCATGATGGGAGAACCATTTACAAGTGGAGTCAGAGAAGGGAAGCTGAGTGATAGAACAAAATCATGCCCTGGATATAACATCTAAGCCTCTGCCACCAGTTATACCTCTATTTTCCAGTTATATACAAATTAATTCCCTTTCTAGTGTTAGTTGTGTTTCTTTTCACTTATAATTAAAAGAAATACATAAAATACACATAGATGTTGTATATTATCTTCATAGTTTACCTTGATATTTCCTCTTAGTTTTACCAGTACTCTGCATTCAGATCATAGATATTACATTAATAAAAAATGATGGGAAAAGGACAAAATGGTAAATATGACTCTTTCTTAAGATTCTTAAAAACCAAACCAAACCATGTAGCACTTTCATTTTCAGAAACAGAAATGAAAATGTAATTTTATATGTATCTATTTACTAACGAAGGATGAATATCTACTTGTTGGAATTTCTTTTTAAATACACCCATATAAAGTTAATGGTCTAAATCTCATATTCAAGATGGATGCTGCTATTACTGGAGATTGGTACTACTAGCAGGAAAACAAAAAGCCCAGCCCCACAGATGAGTCAAATGCCCCAAGATACAATGTAAGGACATGAATGAGATCTCCTAGGTGTCTAGACTATTCCCAGGAACTGAGGAAAAATGGCAATGGGTTCACACAGTCCAAATTGTCTAATGAATTCTCAAACTTTCTTTACTCAAACATAACGGTTGTATCTTTGTGGTAATATCCCTTCAATCTGTTATATTCTTCATCCATAACTTTTTCTGTGCTTCTGGAAGATCATGCTAACCAAATATAAATTAAAGCACTTTCTGCTTCTCAACTAGGAGCATTAGCTGGAAAGTTGGATTCTGAACATTGAGCACAGACAACTCTGCTTCTGTGCATGTCTACCATGGCACCAACATACTAACATGGCCCTACTGACACTGACATAAGTAATACAAAAGAACCTCTCCTACTATCACATTGTGCCTTTCTGTTCACATAGGTTGATGATTTTCCTTCCTACATTAGCCTTTCAATTCTATTCCCAAGAGCCAGCTTCTCAAAATATCTAGTTATAATCTCTACCCTAGACTTGTCTTTGCTCCTTCGTATTGTCTTTTATAAAACTTTGCTTCCCCTTCACTGTCTCTATTAAGTAGGTTCATTTTTTCTCATCTTCAAAGTCGCAATTGCAATCCAAGTTATCATCACCGCATGCCTGGTCTTTTGCAATAGACATCTTTTAAAACTATAAATCAGATTAGATCACAATTATAAAATTCCTGTGGCTTCCCAGTAACCTTCAGAATCTATGTAAAGTCCTTGCCAGGTCACATGAGACTGTGTCTGTGACCTTATTCCTGCATAGTCCTCAGACTTCATCTCACGCCCTCACTCTACTTCTTCCCTCCAGGCATACTACACTCCCTCTTTTCCTCTAATATTCCAAGCTCATTTCTGAATCAGTACATTTGTTCTCTCTTCCAGGATTGTCTGTCCTCAGATCTGCTCATGGATAATTTCATCACATAATTTTGGTCTTGGCTCAAATGTCACCTTGTCAGAGATGTCTTCCATGTCACCTTCCAATTACTCTCTGACAAATGCCAGTATTTTCTTCATGGACTCCCTCCACAATTATCTTTTTTTCATTTGCTCCTTATTATCAGTCTTCTTCACTAGAACCATTGAGGAGCCCACCATGCTCACTTCTGTCTCCAGGGCATATACACTCATAGTCAATATTAACAGCATTGTCTCCTTAGTGGTACAGCTTTAATTTTATTCCAATGCCTTCCCATGGATAAAACCAGAGTGGAATTAATCAAACATATTGGTCTGCTTTCCCATGTCAGTGCTTGATATAAGGACAGGAAAGTTACCTAGATCTGGTCAATCTGCTGTCAGTGTGTGTGTGTGTGTGTGTACCTTCTAGAATAGAGCTTACTTAAATAAAAAAAAAAAAAAAGATCAACATCTAGACTAAATGGTTATTTTTCTACCACTAGACTTGGCAATTCTATATGTGTTTTATAAAACCACATTACCTAGCACATAACCATGAAGAAAACATATTGAGACTAGGAGAACAGCAAGAAGGAATGGACAAAGGTTTTACTAAGTAGTTGAGTCTAGACTTTTGCTATGTGAGAAAACAAAACCTCTTTTTATCCTGAGGTGACATGTTTAAAAAGTTCTGCTCAACTTTTCTGTCTTTAGTCTGTCCTTTATT
Source organism: Solenodon paradoxus (assembly GCA_004363575.1). NCBI lineage: Eukaryota > Metazoa > Chordata > Mammalia > Eulipotyphla > Solenodontidae > Solenodon > Solenodon paradoxus. Next base: position 1,923,806 of record RJWH01000003.1, read on the forward strand.
CTACATTTGTGTTTATTATTATTGTGTATGTGTTTGTATTTTAATACATATGTATTTATGCCTAAATAAGATGATGTTTTATTTTAAACATTTTGTAAGTTCAAATAGTGTCATCAACTTGTTTTTTTATAAACTCAAAATTATCTTTTAAGATTCATTAATATAGACATCTATAATTATAGATCATTTATTTTCACTGTCATAGCTATTTACTATATGGAGATAACCACACTTTATTTCTTCTTTTGCTACATTTGAGTTGTTTTTAATTTCTTGCTATAATAAACAAGAGATCTCTTTTTCACATGTCAGCATTTGTCAGTGCAGTGGTTTATATATAAGTTTGATCATGATCCACAGATATTAATACACTTCAAAATGAGCTTGCACAGATGAATTTATCAGAGAAATTTTATAAAACAATAGTTATTTTTATTACAAGCTATGTATGCTGATATATTGTTCTATTTTCTATTCAATACCATTAAAAAGTTGATTTCATGACTAGTTAGTTTATCAGGCCTCAAAGTTGCAAGATTATAGTAATAAAAACACGAGTATGTATTTAAGGGTATAATTTCTCACTTAAAGGTTTGGCATATCATCAAATTTACTAGACCTTATCAAAGTATTCTCTAAAAAACTATAATAATTAACTCCTTCCAACGATAACAGTTCCTCTTTGTTCACATTCTTTTCAATATTTTTTTATAGTTTGGTTTTTATGCAAAATATCTCATTTTGCTTTCACTCTACATTTCTCTGCCTACTAATGATTTTGCATAGCTTTCCTATATTTTGGGATCTTCATCTTTTTTATCTTTATTACTTGCCTCTTTGTATTCTTCATCTATTTTTCTATTGCTTTTCTTTCTTATTTATTTTTAATTTGTTTTTTATGTTTCTGAATATTAATAACTGCTCATGCATTACAAATATCTTCTGTTTGTGGCTTAACTTTATTAATGGAATATTTTGATTCACAGAAACTTTAAACCTAAGTGTAGTTAATATATTTTTCCTTTCTGATTTGGGTTTTTCGTGCATGTTTATAACCTTTATTATTTAGACACTTTTACTGAGACTCTTCATTTTCTGCAGGAAAACATCCTAACAGATCCAGAATCATGAGTTTATTGAATGAGTAAATAAACAAATAAGCAAAGGAAATGATTTTAGCAGGAAATAAAAGCAAAGACTGATAAACTTCACATTAAATAAATAAATATCTTATATAATAGAATGCTGTGTAGACTTGTCAGAAAAAATCTATATATTTGAAGGGTCCAAATTCCCAAACAAAGTTAGAATGCAGAGTAAATCATTTGTACTCTGAAATATTCCCAAATATAAATTAAAGGACAAAATGACCTTACAGTTAACAAACAAACAAACAAACAAACAAATAGAGAGCTGAGGATTCCTCACAGAGAGCTTCCAACTATTAAATATTAAATTTCATAGAGAGAGAAAATGTCTCATTGTCATCAGTTACTTCAAAATGTTCAATTAGTTTGCAAGAAAACATCTGGTTTGTCTGTTAGCCTAGCCAACAATAAATAATCACACAATCTATTATTTTTTACTGTATCAAATATTTGTACTGTATTTGTACACTGTAAAGGGAGAGGAAAGGGAACTTGCATTTTAGCACAGAATGTTAATTCCAAAGATTCAAATGAAAAATTAATAAAAAGTATATAGAAGGCTCTGCAAAGGAATTAAGCTAAATTTTGTAAGGATATAGCCTATGTTCATAGAGACAATTGAGTAATTTCCATATGTAAAATGACTTTTCCTACAATGGGTACAGAAAGTTCTTAGTTTGTACGTGTATAGGATATATGAGGTGATAAAAATAGAGCAGGGGGAAAACGGGGGGGACACCTATTTCACAATTTCTTTGCACATATTTTTAAATTCAATCCTTTTTATCAACTTTATAATGCTGTACACATGAAAGATCATTATCAGGTGATATGTTCTTTCCATCAGTTCAGTTACAAAGGAAAAAGCAATAGCATCTCAGACATCAAACTCTCACATTTTAAAGGGGGAAGAAAAAACCTTTTATGAGCAAAGCAAGATAATATGTTCCTTTTTATCCTGCTCAGCTGTGGAGAATCTTTTTCAGTGATTCTTTTTCTTCACTCTTTCTCCCCTCTTCCCAAAGTATAAAAACTAAAGAGTTTGTTGAAGACTTAAGGGAAAGTCAGTTTCCATTTTGTGGATTCCCTCTCTATATTTTAAGTGGGAACAGCTATGTCATAAATAATTCTAGAATTTGCACATTTCTGCTAATGAGTCAGCATTTGCTATCACAGGGCTCTGATGTATAGAAGGCTCCAGGCAGCTGAACTCACTGGGAGGTTTTGGTTTTAATACTTCTAATGCTTTATCCATTTAACAAACCAATAGTAGAAAAAATGCAGTCAACTAATACTCCTTCAAACTCTTGGAAAATCATCTGAAGGATGGGAAATTTCAGCTACAATGGGAACTTTCTGTTTTCATGGCACTCTGAGCTGACCAACTCAACCATTTGGCCTATGCTCAGTTGTACAAAAAATTCTCTCCTGTTTCATATGAATTCTTTCCTGCCCCCCTTTACTTCACATGGAAGAAAGGCCATATGAGCACACACAGTGAGAGCTATCCAAAAAGCATGATGAGGGCATGCATCAGAAAACATCATTATGTACAGATGTGGTCAAGATGCAGTTTTGGGTCATGCTGAAAAGAATTCTGAAGACTCTTAGAACATTAACATTTTTCAGCATATGTATTAGTCTCCTCTGGTTGCTGTAAAAAAAAAAATGCTGGGTGGCTTAAACAGTTTTGAATTTGGGAAGTCTAAGCTCAAGGTACAAGCAGATAATGTTTTGGGGAGGAAAGAAAGAAATCATTTTCTTCTTATTATTATAAGAATACTAATCTCAACATGGAAACTCCAACTTTGACCTCAACTAAATCTCATTATCTCCCAAAGACCCCACTTTCAAATACCAATATATTGGGGGTTAGGACTTCAGAGCATGATCTGGGGCTCAGGAGGGCACACATTCAGTCCACAACAACATTTAACTTTGATTATCAATTTATATTATATTTTTCCTCATACTCAACACCCTTTTTGACTTCCAGGAACAAAACTGTAATCTTCCATATGTCCATGGATATCATGTATTAAAATCTCCTATGAGTAATGGTAATTTGCATGGTCTTTGTGAATAAAAATCTTACCAAATAGAGAAAGACCCTTCTTTGGTGACCTTTCAACCAAAAGCATTAACTCATTCAAAAGCCTATAGAATAATGACTTACTAAAATAAACTCTTGACAAACTTATAATTCCCTGACAAGAATCTCTGGTTGATGCCTACTTTGAATATATAAGTGAAATTTTAATGAGGGAAGTTCTCCTAAAAATGTAACTTTCACTTTCAGAATTTGATTATGCTATCTCCTCTTTTATCACTTCCACATGAAAAACATCTGTCCCAACTTAGATCTTAAATATCTATTTAGATATCATCTCCATAGGTGTTCACCCTCTTTTTTCCTGTAGGACCTGTTCTACTTCCATACTTTCTTTAATTTGGCCCTGGACTTAATAGTCTATCCTTCTAAATTTTAAGTGTAGGACAAGTCTCCTATTCAATAGAAACAGCTAAGAGGTAGAATCAGAGAGAAAGAAAAGGATCCAGGCTGGAGATGGGATCAGGGTTAAAAGTTTGGGACTGAGGCGAGAAAAGGAGCAGTGCTAGAAGGAGAGTAATTAAAGATCCATCTCCAAAATCCAGGTGAAAAGGCCTAGAATCATTATGGAGTCTGATACTTACTTTTTGATTCCTCTATGGACATACTACATAATGTGTGGAAATTGTTATGAAATAATGTGAAACATCTTATTTAAAAATACTAAGAATTTAAAAGTGGTGGGGACAAAGAATTAAAACAAAAATTGTATGTGAGTCTCTTCTAAGCACAGGGCCTTATGTGATTGCACAGGTCTCAAGACCATGAAACCAACTTGCTGCCCTCCATGTCCAAGTCCCAGAGATAAACTTGTTCTATCGTATGACAGTGTTTACATTTATTTGGCAGAATTATCAAATACAGCTTTCTGACCAGTTTTTCCAGGCCCTAGATCTCAAAATTCTAGACTATATATATATGTATATATATTTCATGACTACTAGCATAAAGATTGCTATGAGCATGTGAAATGACAAAATTCAAAAGGTAATATTTGAGTTTTCATAATGAACTTTCTTCCACAGAGACCTCTTAGTACTGACATGTCCATTCCCAATTTTACCTTACATTGATGCTCATTAGAATCAACTATACATTTGTAGATGGAGATTAAATATAAACATTTTTGGTCTTGCTCTAATTGACTATGGCCAGTTTAATCATTGCACTGGAAATAGTGTCAGCATAACACCTGTCTGCTCTTTCAATAAAACATGGCCTCGTATTTTTTTAAGAAAGGCACAGGCAGGAATGATGGTAAGTAGGCAGGAAGTCAGGCAGGGAAAGAGAGAAGAAGGAAGCATTTTTCTTTATTTTTATTTAGTTGTTTTCACACTGGCTGCTCTCCCCAGATCCAGGACTCAAACCCAGGAGTATGTGCCATGCACTGCTTTGGAGGACGTGGTCTAACAGCTACTATATCAGAGCATGCTGGCGTTGTATAGTTTATTGTTGTTGCCTATTTTGATTACAAACACACACACACACACACACACACACACACTATTTCCCATGAAGTTACCAAGATTAACTCAATCTTATTTCTGTGGCAAATTTTATTGTTCAATTATGACATTTTACTTGGATATTGCTCTTATAGCACCTTGCATTCATCTGCCCTAATAATTACTGGGATATTTTTAAAATAATTTAATTTTCACATCTGAAAGACATTTGTTTTGCCATGCTAACAGCAAAAAAAAAAAAAAAAAAAAAAAAAAAAAAAAAAAAAAAAAAAAAAAAGATGAAACCAGAGCAAAATGTACCTAAATGCCAAGATAAATGTTCTTACAAAATAGTTATCAGATGTTAATATAAGTATTGCATTTTGTGTGAAGATACTCATCTTTTCCTAGTATAGTATAGTATAGTTCTCTAGTTACATACAGAAAAAATATAATTCAGAATATCACATTTTGGGTAACACCAAAATCAAGTTTCGTATATTATTTTTCTATGTTGATACTTAAGTTCGAGCTACAGTTTCCATATCAAGTACCAAAGTGATTTGTCATTGTCTTGAGACTTAAAAAAGCAAATGAATAGTTAAAAGAAATACCAAGGAATTTCTGACAAATATTTTAAATAATTAAAGATATCAAGGGAAAAGTAAACCAAAGCAGTAAGTTTTCATTGATCATTGATGAGTTATATTTACCAAAACCCACTTGGATAAGGGAATACAGCCATGTTCTCTATTTCTTAATGTCTCCAGGATTCCTATAACATACTGCAGGAAGCCTGATGACTGCATCATAAGGAAGGGTAGAAAACTGGAAATGAAATCATTCTCTAGCACGCAGGGAAAATGGGATCTGAGAGCCGCTGCTACTGGCAAACTCTGTTGTAAGTGATCGATTGTCTCTTTTTTTTCAAAATTTTAATTGTATTTAGATTTATAGTCTCATTCTACATATTCACATAGAATTAATTCTTTAGAAATGTGTCTGCTTGGTAGGAAATAGTCGTTCATTAACTAACTCCAGAACCAGCTGAGGATTTTAGTGATAGTATAAATTCTTTAGTTAATACCTGGTAAAGTCCCACCCTTCTAAGTGTTTCTAAACTTACTTTAATCTCTTTCTCCTTTATGAAAGAAAAACAGATAGACAGACAGACAGACACACACACACACACGCACACACACACACACACACACACACACACACAGCATGGTTTCATTCAAACGTAGAGAATTAAAAAAAAAAAAAACCTACAAAGAAGCCAGAAATCCTCACTGAAAGAATGATAGGCAAAAGTTAAACAGCAAAGGCTGATTTAAGGAACATTCTTTAAAAAGAAAAAAGAAAAGATATTTGTATTTGTTTTTATTAAGGTAACTTCAATTTATAAAATAATCTAAGTTTAGATGTGCAAGTTCACTGTTCACAAATATATAATAATATACCACACCTATCACCAAATTACCAATAATCTTCAAACTCTGTCCATTGAACTCCCATCAATTCATTCTTTAAGTGGTTCACAGGAGACTAAGATGAAAAACAGGGGTTAAATCCTTGTATTCCATTGTACAAATAAAGAAAGTGAGATTCAGACACCTTAGGGACTTGCTCAGAGTTAAACACAAACTCAGTAAAAGAATTGGAACTTATTGGGATGTCTCCCTTCAACATTGCCGAATATTCCAGTTGTGGATTTATCATTGGAACCACAATGGCCTTAGGTTAATTCCAAATAACCTCACACAAAATGACATGTTTAATACTTGTAAATAGAACTTCAATAATGTTTTCATATTTTTTAATTTGTGTGGTTTTCTTTTAAAGAACAAAAAAATAAAAAAAGTCTAAAACATGCGTTGAGAAAGTTAAGTGTCAGATAAGTCATCTTTATTGTGTCTTTTGTCTTTTGTCCACACAATATAATTGACGATAACAAAAAAATAATCTCCAAAATTCAATAGCGATGTTGTTAAAAAGGGAAATAATTATACAAGATTAAAATCTATGTTTTAAATGGTTAGCACATAATAACTTTCTAAAAATTTGACATAGACTGGAAAAAGGCCTAACATATTTGAGTATAAGAATAATTTTAAAGAAAAAGCTTGTTCTCCTCTTAAACAATCATTTTCTAATTTGAGTGTTTTTAACCAGAGACTCTCTCTAGAAATATAGGCTCTTAAATGGTTCATAAATACCACTGGTTAATTATTTTGTAAATACCAATAAATATGTCAAGATATTGTTATTATGACTGATGAGGTTCTGTATTTGTTAAAGTTACTTGAAAATAGATGAAAAATAAACGAAAACAGAGGAAACAAGGATAGCACAGGGAATGACTGACAATTTAGCTGAAGGTAAAAGCAACAAGAAAATAATATATGCGGTTTTACTATATTTGTGTCAAGAATTAGTGTAAATTCATTTGACCTACATGGTATTAACAATGAATTTAATGCTCAATATATTGGTTTGGCCGGTATACAAGCCCGAGTGGCATTCCTAAATAAGTACATGGTGTGATGAGAAGCCACCTGGGTTCCTATCCATGGACCACCACCTTGGCTATTGACAGAAGGCAAGGCAATGAACTTCTCTGTACCTCAGCTTGAACGTCTGTGAAAAAAATTTGTCCTCATAAAGCAAACTTCGAACAGTGTTGACACATACTGAGCGCATCAAGGTTTGTTCTTGTTCCCATCTCCACAGAAAGGGAGTGCGATGAGCAAATGACGTAGAAAAAAATTTCATCCTAGATACCCCCCTAGAAGTTATAACTCATAATAGAGTATTAAAGGTGCAGATAATTTCTAGAGTAAACTGTTTATTTAATGTTGAATCCCCAAAAATTATGAAACAGGTTTTTTAAATAATGAATACTAATCTCTAAAGCTTAAACATTTGTCTATCAAACAGATATAAAAGTTATTGTAAACTTTTCTTAGTTATTCAAGTCTTACTTATAGTCAAGAAACAATTTGGGCCAAGGATAAATCAAATAATGAAAAAAAGGGAAAATCAAACAAGCATACAAGAAAAGTCACTGCAACAGGGAGGTTGGAATAATTATAAATTGGGGGAAAAAGTGAGAAAGAAGGAAAAGAAAAAAGTAAAATGTAGAAAACATCTTAAAAATAATGAAAAGAACCTAATTCCACCAACTACTTATGGTTTCCAGATGATATTGTTAAAAATAAAACCAAAACAAAACAAAATCTAGTCATAGCCTCTCTGAATCCATTCTCCCTAGAAGCTTCTAGTCCTCTTGATTTCCAGATAAAACAGCAACCTTTTTCACAAAGTATCATTTTATAGAATAAGACTCTAAATGAACAAAATCAATAATCTTCAATATATAGGTAATTTGGGGAGATTATTGGAATATTGTTCTATTTTTTTAAATATTTTCATATTTATGTGGCAAAGTGGTATGTTTTTTATATAAAATAAGAACCCAATTTAGTCTTAGTATTCCACAATTAAATGCTAGTTATATGTTTAATTGTCTAAAGCTCTAGCCATCTAGTGACATTTACTCAGGGGCTAAAGTTCTGCCAGTGTACAGAGCCCAAGGCCATTAACATTTGAACTTCATGTAACATTTATTCAATGTTACAATCCAACTAAATCTAATGCTTGTTTCAACCTCCATATTTCTTTTAGTGAAGTGATTTTCAATCCAAAATTATTAACTTCTTTAGTCTTACAGATATAGAATCCATAGAAAAAACAGATCTCTCTAAACTAATGCTGTTAGATTCCAACAGTTGTATTTTTTCTCTCTCCAATAGAAATTCTATAAATCTACAGTTACTGTTTTGATAAAAAGAACCAGATGTCAGGCAATTTGAAGTTAAATTTCAATGATAGTCTTAAAATTGAAGTTATCTGATATTATCAGAATAATCTATTTTGTTAGCATTTTCTTTCCTCAGAAATCAAGAAAACCTAAGAAGTTTTTGAAGACATAGTTGTAGTCATAGAACACACCATACATTATTAGTTAATTGATTATACAGCAGGTCTTTAAATAATGTCATTGAGTTCAATGACATTTTGTTATAAAATTAATGAGGAAAAAAATCATGGCAGACACTGAACAAAATTATATTATTCAAAGACCTGCTTTAAAAATACATGGCTTTACTTAAAGTTACAATTTCCAGGAGCCTTTCAACAGTAGATGAAGACTCACTGTACTTGAAAATGTTTTTAACTGTTTGTAATGTCTTGTCAGTTTGTATATAAATTCTTATATTTAGCTAACTTTATTTAATTTCTTAGTAATTTTCAAAATTTAGTCCAAAAATCTATTAAATCAAAATCTATCATCAAAAGTTTCATCTGTATTTACCTGTATTTTCAAAATATACCTGATGATGACCAAAACATTTGTGCTTGGTTTTGATGTTGGTAAAGAAAAACTTAAAAGAAAATTTTCACATTTCAGTTTTTTAAAAGACAAAAAGAAAAGGTAATATAAGTTGTGTGCAGATAATTTTAGTAGATGTAAAACAATCCTGTGCTACACAATGACTTCATTCCCAAGTCGCAGAAATATGATATTCTTTTCCAGTTTAAACATTTATCATTTGTTACAAAGAACTCAGTATTTAAAAATATCTAAATACAATGGCAAAGCATTGAATTGACACTTATGATAAAATGCATTTGATTAAGACTTAATAAAGCACTGTGTATAGTACTAGTGAATAATGCATTGCCAGATAAAGTTGGACACAAAGCAAATACAGTGTCAAAGCTAATCTGGCCAGGCATTATTCAGCCACATTACTTTCTTTATTACTAGATTAAAAAATGCATATTGTGTTTCAGCAGCTTTTTCATTATTTCAACACATTACACAGTGCTTTTTGGAAAAGACCACCTAATTCTAAAAAGAACTACTGTAGTAGGAAACCACAGAGAACCAGGCAATGCATCTCTTAGTGACGTGGATTCCCATTATTATAGTAAATGCTATATTTTGGTTTAAAGCATTAGAGTTTTCAAAAGCTTATTTATAAAAAAAATTGTCCATTATGTTTCTCTTCTCTTTACAAAGTACTAACCCAGAAAATCAGTAAATAATGAAGTTTCCTAAACTCTGTCTAAAAAAAGAGATTTATTTAAGGGAAAGCAAATAAACTTTTCACTTATTTATACCTCAACTCTCCTAAGTCTGATGACACTTTCTACTTATTTTTAAGCTTTTAAAGTTTTATTTGTCAAGTTTGGTGCTACCCATTTTGTATACACATTCCCATCTTAATTTGGATTTTTTTAAAGTAAGACTTAGGATAAAGATTCAGGTGCAGCTAGGTGTTAGGTGAGTGATCCCAGACAACACCAGAGCTGCAACGGGGACATGCAATGAGGAAGGGAAGGCAACCAATGCAGGGATTTGGGCAAGTGTCACCCATATAAATAACTGTAGCTTAATTGCACTATGGATCCCAGAAATACAATCAGGCTAGGTCCCTGGGATCCACTGTTACCTCATCCAAAGAGGGTGAGGTACTTATGCTCCCTTGCTTGAAAGACTGTGGTTGTGAGGGTGGGTGTTAGGAGGAAGAGTCATCATGTAAACTCAATTTCTGCACTTCTCCAAGGAGACTCAGAGAAAGTTTTTAGGACAAAAAATGCCAGCTACTTATAAGAAAATGTTAAAGTACAAAGGGGTACTGAAGGGGCTTATAAAAGCATACCCCATAATCTGATCTACTTTACTAAGCTTTGCATTTCTGACTTCCTAGGATACTTTTATGTTTCGAAAACACTTCATTTCACTGCTTACTGTCAGGCAAGGCCTTCTCGTGAGTTCCTGCTAGTCTCTCAGAGACCTGTTTTCTAACTTCCCAAGGATACTTCGTTGCTCTTTTAAATATGCCTACTCATTCCTAAACTTTGAATAGCTCTTTGAGTAGTATCCACACATTTAATTCTACCTCTTCTCTCCCTCCAGAGGGACTTATTTTAATTATGCATATAAGGAAATGTGTGAGTGCCACATTTATGTGGTTCATAAATAGGTCAATTGTAAGCAATTGTATTTAGAACGTTAGCTTTTGTTCTTGAAAACAGCATGGGAAGTAGAAGAAAAGAGAGGACTCCAAGCAAACTATTTCATTGTATTGGGTTAGTACCTTAAATATTCACCAAGATGATCATCACCTTTGGAAAAATAAGCTACATAAAATAAAAGGGTCATGAATACAAGGGGGTAGTTCTCATCCATTGTAGAACAGAGGTAAATTAATTAGCATTTTTAACCTTAAATCTATCATCATCATTACTGAAGTGTCCATACTGCTCTTCATTCATATCTGTGGACACAGGCACCTGCATTTGCCCATTTGCATTGCCCACCCATATGCTCATTTAAAGTGATTTCATATGTATATAACACATACTACTATATCAGCTCAATATATAATATCTTAGAAAATGTGTACATCAATGCCATTCCCTGGCTTTCTACAACAGTTGAATAGATTAAATCTGTGCCTTTATTCTATTTAAAAATCTCAGCATATACTATTCCTTGATAAACAACTACTCTGAAAGTTGATTCTGAATGTCTCTGTCATACTTGGCTTGCACAGTTATTTTGAAAGATTACATATTTTTCAGCTATGTCTCATGTTTGTAAGAAAATGTCTAAATCCCTGAAGGTGAGAGCTTCCCACCACCCAGATACTTCTTGCACCTCGCGATGACTGTGAAATTTAGCCACTAAGCCCTTTGTGAAGCTTTCCTAGGTTGAGGAATGCCCTTAAAAAAATGAAAAACTGTTGCTACCAACCGTACAGTAAAATAAGTTGGTGAGCAGTTGAGATGACGACATTTCTCAGGTGCCATGTGCCGTGGGTGGTAGGGAGTGGAAGGGGTTCAGACAATGCAGGAGGGAGAGAGGCAAAAGAGACCTCTTTACTTTGGGCTACATACAAAATATTTTATATGTGAGAGATTATAGTTTATTTTAATAGTTAGAATTTGATTTAAAAAGATACACGCGTGCTGAGTTTACAGTATTAGCTACACAGAAACCATTTCTCAGCCTTTGGCAGATTTTACTTCCATAACTTGGTACAATCAGTGCTGTTAAATTTTTCTTAATTACACTTGGCAAGACAGTCATCAGTTGCTCATTTTCCACTTTAAAACCTTTCTTCTGACTAAGTGGGGATAAAGACATCCTTTCACCCGTCCCTCTAGCTAAAAACCTCTAAATGATCTTTAATTAGAGTTAAGGTTTATAGGAGCAATAAGAGATAATACAGCTGAATTTCACAAGAATCTGTGGATTACCTCTTGGATTCCTCACTGAGACTATTGTAAGTCAATACTTTAATAGAATGACAGATCTCTGCCAGGCAGTGGATCTTAACTCAATCACATTACAACTAATGCTTGTTAACATTCGTGCCAATAACTGCTGTCTACTAATGGGAGGGGTAAAACTGCCTTGCTACTGCCCGGGTGTAAACAGCTGAAGCTACACATTTATTCTTACAGTTCACATTAGTAATACATGAATAATTATTCATCCTAATATGCATATACATATTAATCAATACATAATTACATGTAAGACAAAGTTCAAGCTCTTCTTTCCTTCTGTCCTTAATAACTGTCTCCTCCCAAGAGACTCCAGATTAGCCATTTGACATTTGTCCTTCCAGACATGTACTGTGCATATTACTTTAAGATTTGACTTACGTCTTTATTTTTAAGTTACAAAGTTGTTATGTGCTTATTATGATATGAAAACAATTCAAAGATGTTCAATGAAAAAACAGTCTTCCCTAACAACTCTTCTCTGGGCCCAGTACTCTAACATAAGTAATGGTCATTTTCTTATTGTATTCTCTCATATTTCCTCCTTATTTGTAGATTCATAGATCCATATATCCCAAGGTTAAATTATTTTCTTATGGGAAATAATATCCTCACATTTCTCAGTAACTTGTCTTTAAGTGACTATTATCCCAACCTAGCAGTTACTAATATAATGCATTGCTTTTAACAGCTTCATAGGATGGATGAACCAAAAATGATTCAATCATTCTCTTTCTGAAAGATATTCAGCTCTGGGAAAAACCTTTTTTTACTTTACTGATAATGATTTCTTACTTAGTTGAGGTGTCTATATACTTGGAAATATTAATTTAATTCTGTTAATTGAGTGGATACCCAATGGCATTCTCAATATAGAAACATCTGCTTCCATTTTACTGATAGAAGATAGAAAATTAGTAGTTTTTTTCCCTACAACTATACTACAAAAATAGAAACAAAAATCTTTAGAACTGTCTTCATCATTACTGATCCTCACAGGATAAGTTAGGAATCCAGGAGAAAGACATCTCTATAAAAGAAAACAAAGTTCCATCATTATTATATTTAAAGGATCTAATGTGTGTTATTATCATCAAAACTATTATCTCCCTTAATCTTTTCAATACACTGGAAATTAGGCTGCTATTATTAACCAATAGTATAGATGAGAAATTTGAAGCCTAAAGGACTTCCTTTACCATGTTCTGCTTTGTAGTCTATTAACTTGAATAATGTTCTTATTTATCATCTCCAAAACCAGTAGTTCTCAAATTTTCACATATATCAGGATCACCTGGAGGACTGAATTAAGCCAAATATTGCTGGACTACCCTCCTCTATATCCCTCTAGCGAGTTTCTGATTCAGTAGGTCAGAATGGGTCCTGAGTAACAGATTTCAAGCAATGCTGATGTTGGTGATCTGAAGATCAGACTTTATGAATTATACATCATTTAAAGAAAAAGCTGTATGTGTGTGTGCATTTGTAATTATCATCTACATTCTGTAGAATCCAAAATAATACTTTTGATACATTACTAACTCAACACAAAGTAATTTGTTTTGAATCATGTGAGTGGTTTGAGTGTGAATTTTTGAATATTCTAACACAGTGAAAAATTGGTGATCAATAGCAATCAGAATAACCAATTAATAAGATCATTAAATTCCCAAATAATGAATCAACAGACAATAAATTGGGTAAGTATAACTCGAAGGATGTATAAGAGGTTGTTGGGGGAAATACCAATCTTTATCAGTTTTATTAAGGGCAAACACATGTAAATGCATTGAGATTGTGTCAATTGATGAGTTTTAAGATTCTTTATATATTCTATATATAAATACTTTATTATATATGTCTTTTGTAATTATTATTTCCATTTATCAACTGTTTTATTGTATTTTTTACTTTCTTGCATTCTTTGACACACAATATTTCTTTTTTAATATTGATTAAGTTCCATTTACCTTCTTTTTAAAAATTTTACTGCTTATATCTTTTGTCATAACTAAGAAACCATCACCTTAATTTGAGGTCATAACTATTTACCTTTATTTTTTCCTACCTTAGTTATATAGCCTTAGACATAACAGTTGACTCTGAATATTTTTAGTTAATTCTTGCATATGGAGTGAGATAGGGGTCCTGCTTTGTATTCTTCAGCTGTAACTAGACAGTTACTTGAGTGAAATTTGTTGAAATGGCTATTCCTTCCTCTTTTAATAGTTTTAGCTGATTATAAATCAGAGAGTTTATTTCTGTTCTCTCAATTCTGTTCTACTGATGGTATCTCTCTCTTTAGTTTAATGCCATACAATCATGGTTACTACATGATTGAGATCAGAAGAGTTAGTCCTTCAATTTACTTAAGGTATTTTAGCTATTTTAAGTCACTCAAAATTCCATACAAATCTTATGATCAATTTGTAAATTCCTACAAAGTATCTAAATTTTAATAGAGATTGTATTGAATTTGTAGATCAGCTTTGAAGACTGACAGATTTTTTAAATTTTAGATTTTAAGTTTATCTTGCATGTGGCAAATACCTATTCAAGAACGAGTTCAAATTCAATTTGTCTCAACAGTAATTCAAATATCTGATGTGAAGGGAGGACTCTGAAAATTTTTAAAAGAAAATTACTCACTTTTTTCAGATTGAAAAAATAACATGACACAGATAACATACAAAATAGAAAGTTAATTAAAAAATTTGTATGAACTTAAACTCTGAATATTCCAAAAATAGCCACTGTGGACAGTTTGGTGCAATTTTTTTTCCCATCTTCTAGTCAGCTTTTATTGTAACAAACAGGATACAAACTTCGATGGCTTACAAACAATAAACAAAAATACTTATGAATCATCTAGCTATATGTTGGTAATTGTGGGTTAGCTGTGGCTATGTTCCAGGTATTCTCCAGAACTCAGACCTAAAGGGCAGACATCAGAATGGACTTAATCTAATGGCTAAGAGGAAGAGCAGGAGGGTTAGTGGAAAACTTGTGATACTTAAAACTTCTATTAGGTTGCAATGTTCAGCATGACAACTAATATTCCATTGATCAAAGCTCTGGCAAAGGTTGTTTGTATGGTGTTTACATGGCAGCACAGCAAGTTACAGGGAAATGTGTGGGGAGATGTGTATAATTCTCTATCAGGAGCCAGAAATAAATGACTAGAAACAGTAAAGCAATCATCAATGTCTTCTCTGAATATATTTGCTATTTTTTAAATATTTCCATCTTGACATTCATTTAAAAGTGCCTCAGAAATTCTTTTTCCTAATCTAGAAACAAGAAATTATTTCTCTCTGAAATTTGAGCAATTATAGTCAAAGCATTCTCATTTTAATCTATATTTAAAATGAATGGAAATGTCTAAGAATTTAATGAATATATAGTATTATTCTTGTGTATATTAAAATCTACCAGCTACTAGTAAGATTTGTAAAATAAAAAGAAAATGAGTAAATGCTATCCCTTTATAAACACACATTAAGTAATCTCCAAACCTAATTGAACTACTTGCTGAAGTAACATCAAAGGCATTATTCACTTGATTTGAACTTAATTGCCTTTGCTTTCACAATTCTGTTTCAGATGGAGAAAATCAAAAAAGGAGCATATGTGATTTCATAAACCTGTGCTCTTTGCTTGTTACAAAGGATGAATATGGAATAAAGTTAGTAGTTTATCTGCTATGACTCCTATACAGTGATGTTCTTCCTTTCTGCTCATGATATATGATTTTCTTTAACAGAAACACCAGAAAAACTTTGCCTAGAACATTTGCTCTGATAAAAGATGGCATTTTATTTTGCTATATGCTATTACTCTATACCAAACATCTATGTCAACCTAGAATTTTTTTAGAAAACTAAATGGATAATATTTTCTTGCTGATATAGAGGAATAAAACATGATTATAATTCTTGCTATAAGATGGAGGAAAAGAAAGAAGAGTCTAACCCTCCCCACTCCCACCCATTGATAAGATAGAGACTTGCCAGAGGCAAGTTGTGGCAAATAGACAACACTTAAGGGAAAAGTATGAGTTACTTTCAGTTTGAATTAAATTTGCTGAAAACTAATGGCTATGCTGAATAGGCATGTGGTTAAAGGAGAAAATATAGAGTGGCTGCTTACAGTTAAAGAAGAAAATAGGGTATGTGTCAACTTAGTTAAATGGGACCTACATTTCACAGCATCTCCTTCCCTGCATAATTCTGGGTGAGATATGGCCACCAGAGATTCATGAACAATTCAAGGAAGGTAGATGTGAAGCAGCAGCCACTACTTTCAGAAGGCAATCATGGCTTTGTGGGGTGAGGGTCAAACACAGACGTGTCAACAGATTCCAGCTTATCCTCACTCTTCCCTGCTGTATTTACACTGCTTCCTCCCAAAAATGACATAAACCAACTATGATTACAGGTCTAACAATCAAACACAGAGGTAATAGTCTCTGATAAATTGATATCAGTCTCCCTTTGCAGTATCATTCTGGCAGCTAGTAATGCCTGTAGTCCCTTGAAATCTCTAATGTGTCCACCCACAAAACAGCTTCAGAAGAGCTGGTTAGTAACTTTCCTTAGATCTTCAACTCTTTCAGATGTTTTCCTCACAATTTTCTGAAACCTTAATCCTATCATCAGTTCCTCATTTCCTAATAATTATAGATATTTTACTTCCTTAAATGAACCCTGACTTATATCTGGAGTTTTTGAATTAGAAGAGAACCCAGTTTTCTATAATAATTTGTTATTAGAGGCATTGGGTGTGTCAAATACTAGGAGAACATAGCGAAAAATGTTGAAAGACTTGGGCCATTGATCAATGGCAAGTTGACCACAAAAATTAGAGCTACCATCTAATTGTCTTCTCTGTATGTCTCCTAATTTTACTCTGCTACCCTAATTATCCTTCATTACATTTTTAGCAATAATATCAACATATTGCAATAAAAACAATGGAGACAAAGCTTCCATGTGGAGAAGTTGCTCAAAAAGAGCAAGGAATCCTCCTGCTCCTCATCTAACATTTCTGCCTACTAAACAGTACACACATTTCTGGAACACCATTTCTAGCTGTTGACTGTGGTGATCTCTACAGCTAATGCCTTGTAAGGATTTCCCTAACTCCTGCTAACAGTTCACTCCACTGCTTTCCTGGGTATGCTTGAAAAAGTTGTGGAACTAAGCATAAATTAGCCAGTCTCCTTCTAATTTTTGTGCACTGGATCTAATACCTCTACCTCAGAGCAAGTCTATCTGTTTATTCATTTTTCTTATAGAACACATGTCCAAATTGCTGAAGGTAACTATTCTTTCTTCTTATTCTTCCTTTTTTGTGGGGTGGGATTGGGTGGTAAAAATATGAAGTTCTACCAAAAGTATTCATCTTTCTTTATTCCATGAAATTTTATTTGTGGGTGGGTAAGTATGCACGTGTGTGTGTGTGTGTGTGTGTGTGTGTGTGTGTGTGTAGAAAGGGATATTTGGAAGAGGTATGGACAGAGAGAAAAACAGAAAGGACAGAAACAGGGAATGAGAACAGTAATTTTTTATACAGTAGGCATCACGGAAGTTTATAATAAGGTTCAAAGTTTTTAAAAGAATGAGAATAAAATCTGTTGCACACTAAACCAGTTCTTAAATTCTCAATGTTTGTCAAAACATAACTACTACACTGAGGGGCATGCCCTGTAGATGAGCTTTGGCTGTGACCCTTAGTCAGAAAACCCGTAAGGCAGTCTGTTGGTAGAACTGGAGGCCATTTTGAAAAAAGAGATACTTTTTAATTGATGCTATTAAATGAATATATAAGAATATATTAACATCCCACCGTGAGCTGGGTTTCACATCAAAATAGCCATATAATATAAAAGAGATCTCGGTGTGAAGAAAACTTCAGAACTATGCCAGAATTGGATGGGATATCAGAAATAACAAGATTTTGCAAATTTAGTTAAAAGTTTTACAACCACAAAGCTTATTTTTCACCCTTTGGCAGTCAGACTTCTTTTAGTCACTTGAAAACACCATTTTTATTGCAGAAAATTTGCTCTATCAAGGAGAATTATCAATGAGGGGATATGAACAGAAAATAAATGTCAGAATTGTAAAAAAATTAAAAATAAAAGCATTTTTATTCAAAGGAGAAAATGCTAGCAAAGCCCAGCTCAAAATTTTAGATCTTTGTTAATGTGTGAAGAGTGAATCACATGACAGCTGCAGTCCAATTCTCACATTAATTTCTTGAATTGAAATAATCGATAAGGAAATAACTGCTTTAGTATTACAGGTATGTTGCTGATTTCCAAATTAGCTCTATTTTCAGCTTGGTCCTGAAACCACCTCCAGTTTGACATCATGATGAGAGAAAGGAAAAATTAGAAAAACTTACTGACTCAAACATTTCTTCATGACCTCAAGAGTGATCAACTAAGAAGTTACTTGAATCTGAAGGATTAGCAATTCCCACATTCAGTTTTATATCTACCTAGTCCATAGTATTCTCTCTCACTACTATAGAGCCTCCAAACTGCCATGAATGTTTCTAAATACATAAATCTGACTATATAAAAGTTTTTTTTTAAATGGCTTTCAACAGTAACCCTTTGTTGAGTAGAGATACATATACATACTTAGTCATAAATTGCTATTTCCCTCTTCTCTCTAAATTCAGATATCTTGAAAGGCCATAGTTTTCTGATAATTAGGGAGAGTTTTACATCAGATAACTTCTCACTTTGGCTAACTGGTCTTTAATTCTCATAATTAAGTAAAGAGCTAGAATAAGACACAATGTCCAAAGGATATTATTCTATGTCATTGTTAAGATGGCAAATGGTACGAGTGGCCTAGCTTTTGCCTAAGACAGCTATGATGTAGTTTAGTCACATCTATTGAACTCAGAGGACATTGGCTCAGGTCTGATCTCATTTCCCACACTTTGTAAGCTATATCTCATTTTAGCACAATTGGATTAAAAAAAATGGTTACTACATATGTTAGGAGTCCATGAATCAAAAAAAGAAAAACATAGTTCCTATCTAAGACACAGGTGGTTTAAGATTTCAGACATTATACTTTAGTAAACTGATTGTTACTTCTCAACAGAAAGCTGGCAGACTAAGCCACAGGGTTTGGGGATACACCATCTTTAAAAGAGCAAGGTAATCCATGTAGAAATGAACAGTGTGTTTTTCTTACCAAAGTTTCTTCTTATTTTTCCTGTGGTTATATAGCATCTCAATTTTCCTTGAGAAAATGTTCATAATCACATTCAACCCATATTACTGAGAATTTGAGCCTTCCCTATTTGTCAGCTTTAAGAATGGAAATGTTATCCAGAAATTTCCAATTAATTATGATCTTACTCTTTGAACAGTGTTTTGCTTGGGAATGGTCATGTTATCCAGGGGTACAAGACTTGTTTCTGAGACTTTTACTGGCACAGTAGGAAGAAGAAACATGGGCCTCAGCTGCTATGAGAAAATGTTAGTCTAGGACAGAGCTCAGCAAATTTTTCCCATAAATACTCAGGCAATAAGTGTTTTCAGCTTTGTGGGCCATAAAATTCTTTGTCATAACTACTCAACAGAGCAATACTAATGAAAAAATAGCTAAATACAAAACGTAAGCAGTTGAGTATGGCTGTGTTCCAATAAAAGTTTATGGACATTGACATCTGAATTTAATATAATCCATGTGCCACAAAATTCTATTATTTTTAAAAAGTGTTTTTAATCATTTAAAAAATGTAAACTCCATTTTCTGAAGGACTGAGTTTGGCAATTGCCCCATAGTTTGTTGATGTCTGTTTTAAATGCTTGGAGAAACAGCAGCAAGTAAGGCAAAATTCATACCCTCAGGGAGCTTACATGAGCATAAATGATGGATAATAATCAGATTTAAAAAGTATATATCTGTAGGTAGAGTCAGCAAGATTTGCTGATGGATGTGGAAAATAAAAGAGAAAAGAAGAAGAGGTAGAAAGAGAGAAAAGGGAGATAGAGTATGAATCCAAGGTTTTTGTTTGTTGGGGTTTTTTTGTTTTGTTTTTTGCCTGAGCAACAAAGTTAAAGAAGTATTACCTTTTGAAATGAGAATATGAAAACAGGGAGACTGGGGGAAATTCAGTTTTGCGGGATGGGGGGTATGTTATATGTGTAATAGCCACATGATTCTCACACAGAAACACCAGATTGACTGTTGTATGCATGAATATGGAACATGGGGTATAATTAGGATCCAGATTTCTCAGAACATAAATCATTATTTAAAGCTATGGCCCTAGTAAATATCACTTAGGGAATAAGAGAGATAGAGAATAAAAATGGTTCTAGAACTGAGTCTTGCAGAATTCTATTGTTTAAGAGGAGCTACCAAATAAGAATAAGAAGTAGCTAAATAAGGTAAAAGAAAATAATAGTGAAAGAGTCCCAAAGCTAAGGAAACAGGCATTTAAAAAAGGAAGATGACCCTTATGCCAAGTGTTGTTGCAATATGAACTAAAGTCAGAGAACTGACCATTAGATTTGATAAGAAGGAACTCATCCATGACCTTAAGAAAGTATGCTTTTCAGTAGACTGGTGAGTTCAAGAGAGAATGATTATAAAGAAAAAGAGAGGTAATAGAGACAGGTCTAGTATGAAATTTTTTTCTAAAGGCTTGGTGAAGTAGCTGCTGGGGCATAGAGAAATGAAGGATTTTTTTGTTTGTTTTGCTTTTCGAAGATGGGAGACGGTAGAGAGAAGAAAAGATAAAATGGATGAGGCAGAAGTAAATTCATTGAAAAAAGATCAGGGTTACAGTCTGAGAAATATGTAGGTACCTTGACAGATTTGGCCGTTTGAAGATGACATGATTTTTTTTTTCTCAGCAAACAGTTGAGAATAGGTAGGCTTGGGTTGAATTTAATGTTTGTGGAATATGTAAAAGCAGTTGCCTTGGTGACAGGAGAGTCACTTTATAGGAGAAATGTGGAGAGACTATCAAGCCAATGACCCACTTGAGATCAGAGAGTGGCTGTGTGCTTTTCTCCGGTCATGTTCAGCTGCTTGGAAACAGATGGGGAGTAGGCAGGAAATGGGACTTAAACAGTAGTAGAACTTTTTCTAGGTGATTTTGTTAGAGGGATCAAGAGACCGAGGGTTTGGTCTCTGGAGAGATCATCATAATGGTTTGCGAGCTCTGTTCTAGAGAAATGTGAACCTGAAGAGGCGGATGAATGATGAAAAGCATAGAGATCTACCTGGGGTTAATAGCTTGTTGGACTCAAGGAACACATTTCAAAGAAAATAAATGGTAGTTGAAGAGAGGGATGCTTGAAACTGATATGATGGAGCTGGTGCAGTTATTACGATGGCAAGATCAAGCACAGTATGATCATGCAGGGAGTGACCGAGGAGGGGTAGGGAAGAAGATAATTGAAAGAGAAGTGGTGAAGTCAAGGAACAGAGGGGCCCAGGTGATGAATGGGCCAGCAAAATACCTTCAATTTTTATTAAAGCTACAAACAATTAAGATAGTAGTTGCAGGAAAAATAATGCCCCCCTCCCCACCCCACCACCACACACACACAAATTCCCTTTCACTGAGAAAGGGTAACCAGGAGGAAAACAGGTTAACATATGATATGGTATGAGTACATGCAAAAGAGTTGACTTTTTGTTTCAAAATAGGAAGAACAATGGTGTGAATTTTGTTTGTTTGTTTTTTTTTAAAGTAGGTGACCTTCCTTCCAGGACTTCTGTGGTAATTGATAGGTAGGTGGTAAAA
The DNA here is from genome assembly GCA_004363575.1 of Solenodon paradoxus. Lineage (NCBI taxonomy): Eukaryota > Metazoa > Chordata > Mammalia > Eulipotyphla > Solenodontidae > Solenodon > Solenodon paradoxus. Next base: position 1,945,663 of record RJWH01000003.1, read on the forward strand.
ATAGACCCAATTGAGAAGGTTGCAAATGCAGAAGATCCAGAGGAGGTAGCCGGGCCTCACTTTGAGAAAAAAAATAGGAAGAGATCTTAGAGAAGGTACTAACTCATGACCGGTGAGACCACAGTTGCTCCCAATAGGTCTTGATAGTTTCTAGAACAGAAAAACACATAAAACTTAGAAGGCACTGATATTTTTTAAAAGTGGATTTTTAATGTATCTTTCATGCATTTGACCAATTAAATTTATTTGTAATAAAAAACAAATGTCATAGGGGTTTATATCATGCTTCTATTTTTCTGTCATCTTGAGCAGTCAATCTTTCTATGCCTGAGTTTCTGTTATATGCCTGATACTGAAATAGCAATAGCTGCCCTTTCATCTTTCTATTCCCTGTAAACACTGGAAAGAAAACTAGTGATTTTCCTTGGATACTAAGGAGAAAGGGTACTTTGGAAAATCAAGTAGAAATCTGAAGACATCCCAAAGAATTAAAACTCAAAGCACAAGCCAGAACTTCAAGATAGCTTCTGTTATTTCTCAGGACACTTCATCTGTTTTCACTTTGTTCCAGCTGGCTGGCTCCAAATCCCTGAACTCTCTTCTGCTCCAAATCTTGGAGTGATCCTTTTTCTTACAATTCCCTAGGATCTGATAAACTTCCTAAGTTAACTTCTAGGGAGAGGACTGGAATGTTCCATAATTAGTTTTCTCATATAGAACCAAAATATAAACCCTCAGTAAAAGCTGGAGAGCAAAAGTTTAGGTCATCGGTGTTCTTCAGGCTCCTTTGCACCCCCTCATTGCACTCTAAGTTTTTGGAGAACTCCTGCTCTCTACCCGCATCAAAGCCTCCAGAAAGTCTTCAGAGGCCATTATCAGAACTTCCAAAACCATAACATGAGCCTTTTCTGCATTCTGCTCCCTGCTCCAGTCCTCCTAATGTGTCCATCTGAAATTCAGTGATAAAGGGAATAATTATAAGGAAGACTAGTCAGTCGCGCCCATGAGAAATGACATCTAAATATCTGAAACAATATAGGCAAGATCGATAAACATACAGTGAGAGCCTCCAATCTCCCTCACCTGGGTGGCTTAGTGATTAATCGAATGATGCCAGGAAAAGTGAAAAGTCTTTCAACCACTTTAGAGGAAAAGAATCAGACATGCTTGGAGAAAAACATATGTTTCTTCTATCCATCTGCTTAAAAATTTTCAAGGGCCTATACCAACCTTCCAAAAAATGATTTAGCACACAACTAATACCAATCCTTTACATTTATATAGTACTTTACACTTTCAAGAAGCTTTCACATACATTATCTCCTATGATATTGCTACCTGAGTCAAAAAGGTTGGTTTTAGAAATGAAATAACTTTTCCCCCAATGCCATCATACATGGATATACTGATGTTTTCCCTTATTGTTGCAAACTTGACTCATAAGCTCTTTTACCTGCGGACATAAAGTTGACATTATTACTTACAAAGAAAATGCATAACTCTTATTTACTTAACAAGAAAATAACGTGGCCAAGTAAGAAAATAAAAACGAATTTAAAATGAAAAGGATTTTAAGAATGTGATTTGTCCTTTGCTAACCTTTTTCAATTAAACATACTTTAAAACAATTCAAGGTGTGGTGTGTGTAAATTTCTTACTGCTTTTAATAACTTAATAACCTAATTGTATGCACAATTGCTCCCTGTCCTGGAAAACTGCCACAAGACCAAAATCTTTGTCTCTTATAAAACACTGTAAATATTGTTAAAATGCCAAAACCTATAAAGCACTTTTATGAAGTAATTTGCAAATTTTATGAACTTAATAAGATCACAGGAAACTTTATCCTGAGCTACTAGATATTGCATTTTCATTCATTCACTCATTCATTCATTCATTTATTCTTTTGTTTATTCATTCATTGTTTATCTAGGTTTGAAGAGCCACATGCTTAAATACTATAAAGCCTGTGTGGATATTAGACCAAGAAGTAAAAAGACATAGATTTAGAAAGTAATTTAAAAAAAGAATCCCACCTCTAGTTTTCCTTTTTTAATTTGAAAATTCTAAAAAATGCAGCAAGATGGTGATAAAAGAACAGCAGTGATGGAAAATATACCCATAACCATAACTTTTGAAGAGCCCCTAGGAGCTGAAAGTGAAGAAGCATGTTCTGTTGCCAAAAGGTAGTTGTCAAGTAATGTTTATAATATTGACAGTAATCTTAGAACCTAATCAATAACTACAGTAGTAGAGGTATAAAATAGGGAAACTTAATATGACTGTGTTTTGAGCATTTAAGATATACAATCTGGCTTAAAGATATACCAACCAAAAATATTTTCTAAGGAAATAATCAAAGACTCAGATAATGTCAGAAGATTATAAAGATGTTTATCACAGTAAAAAAAGAAGCAAAATTGATTCAGTTACAAATATTATAATACAGGAAATTTGAATAAATGTATTTTATGCAATATAAATTGTTTAACCGTTAAAACCAAATTTATTCAGAAATACTTATTGCATTAGGAAATGTTAATGATATAATGGCTGAAAAAAGGCAATGGAACACAAAAATTGTATAGTTAGTACCATAACACATTTATAAAATCACATGTACTAAAGTATGCATGTGTACATGCATAATGTTATGCAAATGTTTTACCTTCAAAAAAAATTGAAAGAATATTTAAATGAACCTCCCAGTGAATCTATAATTAATGTTTTACTATAACTACTTTATCACTATCTATCCTTCTTCTATCTATGCATCAATTTATTTTTATTTCCTCTTCTATGTTTTCAAGGAATCATCTACCTCCTCACAAACATCAAGGATCAACTTAGGTTCTATTAACTTTTTTAACTATTTTATTGCAATCTAATTTCCATATGTCCCTATCTCTTTTCATCTGCTAGAAAATAAGATCCTTAAGGAAGATGCCATAGATATTTGTATTACTGTAGTGCCTAACATTCCATGTGAATGGTATCAATAAATATGTAAAATTGAAATCAACTTCAATTACTGGATTACATTGGATTTTAATGATTCGTTATATTTTCATGGCAAAATAAATATCCAAGTTGCACTTTAATGGAACAGAAACTGCAGATCTATCATTTATTATTATTTTCATGCATCAAACTGTAAAAACAAAGTACTTTTTTCTGTGAAATTAAACTAAACAAGAAACTAATTTAAACAGCAATTATCTTTTAAACAATGGTTGTAAGCATTAACTGTTGGGGGTAAAAAAGTTTCTTTCCGTTTCTTTGTAGTCTACTTGTGTGAATCAAACTACTCAGGAAAGTATAAGCCATCTGTATATCTTCTCAAACTAGGTATCTATCAGTTATTATGCCCATTTTTTGAATGAATCATTTATATTTTTCTTATTGAGGTGTATGCACTCTACATATTTTAGAAGTTAAGCTCTTGTCTGCTGTGTATTGTTCAAATATATTCTCCCATATGTGAGTTGTTTTTTGTTTTAGTGGTGGTTTCTTTTGTTGTACAAAATCTTTTTAGTTTGGTGTAGCCCCAGTTATTCAGTTTTACTTTAGTTTGCTTTGCCACAGGTGTCCCCCAAAGGCTTCTTTGAGTTTGACATCATGCAGTATTTCTCCAGAGTTTCCTCCATGTATTTTATGGTTTTGGGGACTTATTTTCATGTCTTAGATCCATTTTGAGTTAACTTTTGTGTATGGCACTAGTGAGTAATCAAGCTTCATTTTTTGCAAACAACTGGTCAAATTTCCCAGCACCATTTATAAAACAGACTTTCCTTTCTCCGTTGTATGCTCTTGCCTCCTTTATCACAGATTAACTCTCCATATAGGTATGGTTTTATTTCTGGGCTCTCAGTTTTATTCCTATAATCTGTTGATTTGATAATAATCACTTTGAGTACTGTTTGAAATCAAAGAGTATGATTCATTTTATACAGAGGTTAGCTTTGACTATAAGACATCTTTTGTGGTTCCATACAAACGTATTGGATGTTCAATTGTATGTTCAATTTCCTTGAAGAACGTCCCTTCAATTTTGATGGGAATTTAATTAAATCTGTACATTGTTTTAGGAGGATGACCATTTTTGCTAAGTTCATTCTTCCAATACTTGTCTGCCTTGTATTTAGCATTATAGCTTTCTATTTCTTCTGATTTGTTCCTAGAATGTGGCTGCAGCACTGTCCCCACACGGTCCTCAGAGGGGCTTGTGTTGTTGTAGTTTGTTAAGGTAGGTGGTAGGACTGAGGCTGACTCTTCTCTCCCTTGCTCATGTTGGCACTGAGGCTGGGTCATGGTGACCCCGGGGACCTGCCTACTACAGTGGGAGAATAGGGGATAGAGGCAATAGTGTATTTTGTATTTATATTTTCCTTTTACTAGTAACTTTGGTAGTAATTGGAGATGAATTTATAGTCTTTCATAATATATTCACATATAGGTAGTTTTAAGTTTATCCCCATTACCACTTCTCTTTCATGAACTTTATTGTTTATTATTTTACAGATATTGGAGGGGGGTATTCAAACTAAAACATAAATGCCTGATCATAAATAAAATATTCATGTAGGCTGACATATGTATTTCCTAAACTCTAGATTATGTACTAGGATAGCTGACCTCAAACCAGGAAGTTTGCTGAAAGCATCCAAATGAGTAAATCTTAAAAGTTCTCATTACGAGGAAAACAAAAACAAAAATATGCAACTATGTAAGGTAATAGATGTTAACTAGAATTATTGCAGTGACTATTTTATAATATATAAAAATATTGAATGTTGTATTCCTGAAATGATATGTTATGCTAATTATATCTATTTTTTTAAATAAATAGAACCAAATGTAACAAAAAAAAAGCTGTTACAATAAAATAGCCAACTGAAAGTAGGTTTTTTGGTGTATAAAAATTATGTTATGAATTTTAGAATTTAAAACTTGAAGCACAAGTTTACTTCAGAGTAGCAAACCCTGAAATCTACTTTGTTTTATAAGTTGTTGATCATAGTTTGTAACACTATTTTACTGTTTTTCTATAAGGCAATATTTTTAACCTCAGTTTCTAAAACATAAATGTGTTTAAGATAAATACAATTTAAAATGAGCCTGAAAAAAATCAACATTATTAGCAATAATGCACAGACAGAAAGGGGAAAGTACTGAATTAAACTGTTTAGGCAAATCTTTTCCAAAGAGTTTTAAGCTCTAATCAGAGACTTTCTTCTCTTTTCTCTTCAGACACTTTGAGCACCTATTGTGTTTTCAGGCACTGTGATAGGAAAGGAAAGCCATAAATATAACATGGTTCTTAGCCTCCAGGAAATAAGAGACGAGGACAACATGCTTTCAGATAAATTACGTGTCTCAAGATCCTTCAAAGGACTACCTTTTGGTTTAAAATTCCATCTGCTTTTTGGAAACTCTTGGCTTATTTAGTGGAATCAGATGTCTTCTTGAATTCTAACTCACTTTAAAAAGTATACAAATGGTCCAAATGATTACTATTCTTTTAATCTTCTGATCAAGTAAAAGCATGTCAACTGTGGGTAATCCATCAATTTTGTAGACAACTCACAGAAACGTATTTAAATTCCATTGTATGTTAGGTGCTTACATTTCTTATCCCCTTTAAGATTTATAAATTGCTTTAAAATGGAATAAAAATCCGTGAAGTCATTTTTTAAGAACCATATTTTTGGCTATGATTTAAAAGTTTTACTGCTAGCAATGAGATCCTTACTTGCTTATCATTGCTTTTTGCTGTTCATAAATTTAATAAAAAATGGTTTGCTTTTAAAAGCAAAAAGAATTCATACTTACCCCTGTGAAAACTGGAAAGATTTCCTTGTCCCTTCTTTTTCATAGCATCTCTGCACTTGCTTTGCATACATCAATGTCTCAAAGTCATTGCCAACAATTACTATTGAGAGTGTATTAAAAAAACTTAAGACAGTCTCCTGCCCCTGAGCCTTGGAACAGCATGTGGTTCATGACCCCAGTTTGGTTTGACAGCCAGAGAGAACAGAGAAGAGAGGATCCCACCCACTCTGCAGAAATAGCCAGCCAGATGGTCAGTGACAAGAAGTGTAGCTTGCTTCACCTCTTGCAGCATAGAAACCACAGTCATTAACCATTATTGTTCCAAAGTGAAGAGGAATAACCAAGCCTAATCTGCACTGATTGAAACTGCCCTCCTTGGAATATTCCAGCACCTCTACATGAGGTATCTTGCCTGCTGCTGAGCCTAGCAAACTGTCTTACCAGGAAGGCGTGACCCAGCACCTGGATACCAACTAGCAACAGCCACCCACCACCGCCACTGCCTAAGAATCAAATAAAAGATTTATAAAGTCAAGTGCCAAATAAAGGGCAGAATAGGCAATGAAGAAACCAAACAAGAAGTATCAGATATCATAAGGAAAACAGTTATGAGGATAATACTATGTCCAAAGGTAAGGACAGGGAGAAAAGAGCAGAAAAGTTACCTAAAAAAGAAAAGTAGAGAACTTCCCACACCTGTTGCAAAATGAGCCATGTAAGTCCAAGAAGCTAACAGAAAATTCTAATTCCTAAAAGCAAAAAGACCTACACCAAGACAGATGCATCAAAGTAAAATAATCAAAAGGTAACAATAAAGGAAAAAAAAAAACTTCTAAAGGCTATGAGAGAAAAGAGAAACATAACTTACAAAGATGTATCCATCAGGTTACCATAAACTTCTCAGCAGGTCATGAGAGAGTAAATTGACATATATTTTATTGCTGTGTTTTTCTTTAAGAAAAGGTACGGTCAAGAATGAAGGCAAGTATACAGGTAGGAAGAGAGAGGGGGAAGAAGCACTTTATTTTTATTTATTTTATACTGGTTGCCTCTCCATCCACCAGACCTGGAATTCAAACCCAGAGGTATGTGGCTTGTGCTCATTTGGAGGCAACTGACCTAGCCACTGCTCCACCAGGGCATAACAGCATATTCAGAATACTTAAAGACAAAATTTATCTGCCAATAATCTATCCTTCAGAACTATCATTCAAATACCATAGAGAAATAAAGATTTTCAACAACAAATCAGAATTCAAGGACTTTTTCATTACCAAAACTATTCTCCAAGAAATGTTGAAAGGAGATCTACAATAGGAGAAACAGAAATAAAAAACTACCAAACTCCGAGAATGGTGATAAATAGAAAAACAAAAAATAGAAACAAAGACAGGACAAATAGATAAAAACAAATTTTAAAAAAGTAATAAAGGAGGAATTAAAAACATGTGTAATGGTTAGGCATGTAAGGGTGATACAATATCAGTCTGGAAAAGATTACTGCAGATTGGTTAAGATAGAGATGAAACACAGGTTGGGACGATAAAACAGAATTAATATATAAAAAAAAATTCACAAGAAAAGACAATTAGAAACATACAGCAAAGAAGCAATAGTGATGTAAAACTAACAGAAGAAAAATGGCATTGGAAGCAGATCACTGTTGAGCTGGCAAAACAAACCCAGCTTTCTTTCCAACTAAAAGACAAATGGAGTTCATCAGTGCCCCAACAATTTGGGAACAACTCAAGAGCATTTAGAAGAGTTCAAACGGCAGTGTAAACCACCTATGAGATGAAGGTGGTTTAAATGCATCTACACACACATACACAAAAAAAACTGCTGTTGGAGAAGTGGTCAACCAGCAAAGCAGCTGGAGGGGAGCAGCATGGAGTAGTGGGGTTTTGGAGCTAACTATTCTCTGGCAGTGGGGGCTTACTCTCCAATGACTTACAATCCCAGCCAAGATCTCACAGAGGATGAAGATAACTGGAGATTCAGTGCTGGGCTGAGGGAAAGTCCAAATAAAGAGGGCTGAATCTGAAATCCAAGCTCTCACATGGTTAAGTACTGGGAATAACTGGACTCTTCCTCTCCCATCAAGATCCCTCAAGACTCAGCTCCAAAGAAGAGGAATTCTAATACCACAGTGTGTGGACCAGAGTTAATTCTGGAGAGTTAGGGAAGAGGGTTGGCCCAACTGATGCCAGCAGATTCAGGCTTATCCAGATCCTTCTGAAGACAGCAGCAACTCATCCATACACAGTATATGCAGCCCACCCCATCCAGAAGCCACACCCTAGCTCCCAACACAATAAAGAAACCTGAAAGAAACAGAAATATAAAATGAAGCTAGAGTATCACCTCATATGGGATAAAAGTAGCAGCTCACCAAAAAGAAATATGGGAAAAATAAGTTCCTGAAATCTCAGGAAACTACTGAAACACGATATTCCATTGGAGATAAGTTTGGAAAACATGGATGATTACTTCTCTGTAAGAGATAAGGAATTCAAAGTCGCAATCACAAATAAACTCAGATAAAAGAAAAATCAGAAAAACAGGTCAAAGAACCACAGGAAATCTCAGCAAAACAAGTCAGTGAGCTAAAAATACAACCAAGAAGGCAGAAATTGAAGGTTTAAACAAGAAAATAATAGCGATCAGGAGAATGTGATAAGTGGGATCAAGAGCACTGTAGAAAGCCACTGAGTCAGAACTGAACAAATGGAGGATAGTGTCAGTGAAATGGAGGATAGAAATGTAAAAAAAGTCATGTGAAAGAAGAGATAGATATAAAATGTTAAAAAAAAGAAAACGAAGAAACATTTGACTCAATTAGGAAAGGCAACAAATATTTGAGTCAATTAAGAAAGGCAACATACAAATATTGGCAATCCCAGAATGTAAAGAGAAAAAGAAGGGAACAGAGGTCGTATCCAAAGAAATAATTGCTGAAAACTTTCCAAACCTAGGAAAATGAACATACAAGTGAATGAAATCAAAGAACACCCAATTATCTAAATGCAAAATGACCTCCATGAAGACATATCATTGCAAAATTATTAAAAATGCAAGACAAAGAAATAATCCTACAGGTGGCCAGGAAAAAGCAAGTAACACATAAGGGTATACTCATCAGACTATCATCAGATTTCTCAGCAGAAACTCTACAGGTCAGGAGACATGAGACTGAGGTGTTCAAAATACTCCAACCCAAATAATGTCATCCTAGAATACGATATCCAGCAAAACTCTCTCAGATATGATGGAGAAGAAAGGATATTCCATGCCAAAAAAAAAAAAAAAAAACCTGAAGCAATTTGCTACCAAAAGACCTCCCCTAGATTAATTTTAAAAGAGACTCTTCTACATAAATCAAAAAGTAGGTCAACAAAAACAAAGCAGTGGAATAACTAGGTAGAGAAAACCAGAAAAAGCACAAGTCGAATATCAGCAATAAACCCTCAAATTTCCATAATCACTCTGAATGCAAATGGAATGAATACACCAATCAATAGGCACAGAGTAGCTTGCTGGATTAAGAAACAAAACTTAACCTATGCTTTGCAAGAGACTCAAGATTCAGAGGCAAACATAGACATAAATGTAGAATGATACTCCAAGACAATGGTGAAACTCAAAAAGAAGGAACTGCTATACTCATCTCAGACAAAACAAACTGTCATCAAAAAAGGTAATGAAAGAAAAAGATGGTCATTATATAATGATAAAAGCATCTATACAAGTCATAACACTCATTAATAGATATGCACCCAATAAAGGGGCACTCAAGTATATTAAGAAAATATTAACATATCTAAAAGGAGATATAAACAGCAATGCAATAATAGTAGGAGACTTTAATATTCTATTCACAATAAAAGACAGACATCTAGACAGAAAATTAAAGAAATCATAACATTAAACAATAAGTTAGAAGAGATGGACTTAACAGACTTAGAACATTTTATCCTAAAGCTATAGATAACACATTCTTTTCAAGTGCCCATGGAACATTTTCAAGAACAGACCATATTCTGGGACACAAATCTAGTCTCAATAAATTTACAAAGATTGAAATCACAGCTAGCATCTTTTCAGATCACAATGCCATCAAACTAGAGATCCTCCAAAATAAGAAGAGAGTCAAAGATGCAAAGAAATGGAGAATAAAAAAACATGTTATTAAACAACTGTTGGGTCAAAGAGGGAAGCAAAGGTGAAATGAAAAAATACTTGCCTTGAGTCCAATGAAAATGAAGAGATGAAGTATCAGAATCTGTGGGATACTGCAAAAGCAGTCTTCAGAGGAAAATTTAAGGTGATAAAATCACATCTAAGGAAACAAGAACAGCAAAGAAAAAACTTAAACCTTCACCTAAATGAACCAGAAAAAGAAAGAAATAAAGAAACCAAAATCTAGTAGAAGGAAAGAAATAAAACTCAGAATAAAAATCAATGAAACTAAGAGTTGGTTTATTAAAAGGATAAATAAAATAGACAAATCACTAACCAGACTCACAGAGAAGAGGGGAAGAGAAATCAAATTATAAACAAAAAATTAAATTAAAAACAAAAAAGAATCAGATATAAAAGAGGAGAAATAACAACTGATACAACAGAAATACAGAAGATTATTACAGAATACTATGTACACCTATATGGCAAAGAAGTAGATAACTTAGAAGAGATAGACACATTCATGAAAACATAACATTCCAATATTCCAAGACTAAATAAACCAGGAAGATTTAGAAATCCTGAACAGATCAATCGCAAGCAAGAAAATTGAAACAATAATTTAATATCTCCCCAAGACATTGTATTGGCATTCAGATCAATGGAACAAAATGGAAAGACCAAAAATAAACCCTCATATATACAGATAATTAATTGTCAAGAAAGGAGTCAAATATTTAGGATGAAGCAAAAACAGTTTCTTCAATAAATGGCGGTAGAAAAACTGGGCAGCTACATGCAAAAGATTGAAGATGGATCAGTACCTAACACCATATACAAAAAATTGATTCAAAGTGGATCAGATATTTAGAGGTAAGACTGGAAGCTTTAAAATACATAGAAGAAAACATAAGTAAAATACTATATGACATTGACCTAAGAGATGCAAAAACTAGAAGACCAGGGAAACTAAAACTAGAAAAATCACAAGTATGTGGAGCTTAAACAATAAAATGTTGTATAATTACTGCTCCAATGAGGAAACTAATGACAAAATTAAAAATTACCTGACAAAAATTTAAGAAGAGATGAACTACCAGTACATATGAGATATAACAAAAGCAATACTAGATGGAAAGTTTACAGCGATGCAAGAACAGAGCAAAAACCAAGTGATATATCAAATTATATACCTAAACACACAAGTGAAGGAACTAGGAAAAAGAACAATCAACATAAAAAATCAATAGAAGAAAGAAAATTAAAAAAAAAATTAGAGCCAGAGTAAAAGAAAATAAAAAGATCGTCCAGATGATGAATGAAATGAAGCTGATTCTTTGAAATAAACAAAATTGATAGAACATTAGCCAGACTCATGACGATAAAAAGACACAAAACACTAATAACAATAATCTGCAATGAAAGAGCTAAGATTATAACAAACATCACATAAATACAGAGTTATAAGAGACTATTTGAACTCATATATGCCAACAAATTTGTCAATATTGAAGAAATGGAGAGATTTCTAGAATCCTACAAACTTCCAAAATTGAACCAGTAAGACAGATGACTTTAACAGACCCATCACAAATTCAGAAATTGAAGTGGTAGTCAAAAGTCTCCCAAAAAACAAGCACCCAGGACTGGATGACTTTACTAGTGAATCCAGCCAAACATTCACAAAAGATCTAATACCTACCCATCTTCCTTAAACTCTTCCACAAAGTCACAGTGTAGGGAAAATTCTAAAATATATTATACAAGGTAAACATTACTTGCATTCCAAAATCAGAGAAAGCACCAAAAAAGAAAATTACAGAGCAATATCACTGATAAATATAGATGCAAAGATCCTCAATAGAATTTTGGCAATCTAAATTCAACAACACATTCAAAAAATTATACATCATGACAAAGTGGGATTTACTCCATGGATACAAGTTGGCAACACCTTATATATCAACCAAAGTAATGCACCACATAAATAATTGAAAAAAATCATATGATTAGATCAGTAGATGCAGAAAAAGCTTTTGACAAGATCCAACACCCATTTATGACAAGAAATCCTCACTAAAATTAGAATATAGACACATACATTAACATAACAAAAACCACATATGATAGACCCACAGCTAAAGTCATTCTCAATGGCAAAAAAAATCAGTCTTTCCTCTAAGTTTCTGAACAAAGCAAGAATGTTCACTTACACCACACTATTCAACGTAGTTCTGGAAGTCATTACCAGAGCACTAAGGCAAGAAAATCATTTTAAAGGAATTCAAATTGGAATAGGAGAATATTCTTTGCTCATGGATTGGAAGAATTGATATAGCTAAAATAGCCATTTACTGAAAAGAATATATGGCATAATGCAGTTTCTATCAAAATTCCAGCAATTTTTTAAGCAAATGAAACAAACAATACTAAAGTTTGTATGAAGACACAAAAGACCTCAAATAACCAAAGAGAAGACAGAGGAATCACACTCACTAACTTCAAACTATACTACAGATGATTGTCACCAAAGCAGTATGATACTGAACAAAAATGAACACAGAGAGCAATACAATAAAACTGAAATCTCAGGAATAAAACAGCACTTATATTGGCATTTAATTTATGACAAAGGATTCAAGAACATACAATAGAAGGAAAGTCCATTCACCAAATAATAGTAGGAAAATTGGATAATCACCTGAAAACTAGATTACTCATTAGCACTATACACAAAAATTAATTCAAAATAGATTGAAAATCTGGATTTAAGACCTGAAACCACAAAATACATAAAGGAACATGCAGAAAAAAATGTTCCATGATATCAAACTCAAAGAAGTCTTTGGGGAAGTGGCAACTATGGCAGAGAAAACGAAAGTAAAATTTAACAACTGGGACTACATCAAACTAAAAAGTTTTTGTACAGAGAAAGAAACCACCACTGAAATAAAAATGGCAATCCTCTGAAGGAAAAAAGATATTTGCGCAATATATATCAGGCAAGAGTTCAATCTCCAAAGTATATATACACTTCAACAACAACAACAGCAAAAAATGACCTACTCAACAAATAGAACTGCTGAATAGTTAACTTTCTAGAGAGTACACACATATGACCTGCAGATTCATGAAAACATGCTCTACATCACTCACCATCAGAAAAATGCAAATCAAAACTATGGTGAGATTACCACCTCACACCAGTGAAAATGGCCTATATAAAAAAGACAAGAAAGAGCAAATGTTGTACAGTGTTGAGAATCCCCCGCACAAACACACACACACACACTGTTGGTGAGAATGTAAATTAGTTTGACCTCTTTGGAAACAGTATAAAGATTATTCAAAAAAAATGAAACAAGCATTCAATCCAATAATCCCACACCTCGGCATATATACCAAGAATGAAAAACCACTATTCAAAAGTATATATACATCTCTATGTTCATAGCACCACCATTCACAATGGACAAGACATGAAAACCACCTAAACATATGTCACAGATGATGAACAAAAATCTGTGGTATCTATACTCAATGGAATTCTACGTAATACTCAAATAAAATGAAAGTGTGCTGGATGGGAAAAATTAGAAATGATTATCCTAAGTAAAATAAGCTAGAAAGAAAAAAAAAAGTAGAGGATGGTCTCACTTACATGTAGAATATAAAGAAACAAAACAACAGACAAATCTCAACAAAATTCAGTTAATGTAAGACTATGGCCTCCAGGGGGAAAGGGGGTGGGGAGGGAACAAGGGAAGAAAGGAGTTAATAACGTGGTTTTAAAGGGCACTAGAACTCTGGTAGTGGGTGTAATTTGAAATGTACCCACATGCGGTGAGAGTTCAATATCCTAAAAAGCACAGAGCAACATAAACAAAAGAAATAAATAAAATAAAATAAAACTATAATTTAAAGTCAATCACAAGTAGTCAATCAAATAATAATTAATGACAATTACAATCCTCAAGAATATGAAAGAAATGCATTATATTATCAGGAGAGTACAGGATGTTATAATCCAGTATTCACTAAATGGCAGAGAAATACATACAGACCATTTTGAAAGCAAAGAAATAGTTAAAAATTTAACATTTTTGTATGCCCTGGTACATTAGTGGTTAGGTATAATCCATATACATATCACAAGGTTTTGGGTTCATGTCCTGGAGCCAACAGAAACAACCAAATGAATAACTAAATACAGTAAATAAAAATGCTTCTTCTCCTGCTCTCTTTTTGCCTGTCTGTCTCTGCCTTCATTCCTGCTTGCACATTTCCTTTAACTTTTTTAAACATTTTAATTAGAAAAATAACAGATAGAGGAGTTTGGGTCAAGATGGTAATGTAGTAGGAGCAAGCCCCAACTCCTTTCCACTGAGCAATATTTTCTAGACATAAACACTGAGGAAAAACAGATTCTGAGGTTACAGAGACTATAGCAGCAACCACATCACAAAGTGTAGGTGAAAACAACAGGGTGCAGAGCTACATCACAGATTTGGGATTCGGGCCACAAGAGAGGGTGGAACTGCAAGAAGAACTTGACCTCCCAGGAGTAGCTCCAAAAACAGCAGAGAGCCTGCACAGTGGGACTGGGACACCTAGCCAGGGAGATGGTCATGGTGCAAGGTGGAAGAAAGACTAGCGCCCCAGTGACTGAGCAGGAATCCCTGTGGGGAAATTACACTGGGCACAGTTTGGCAGTTAGGAGAACTCCCTACCACTATATTGTGCCAGAGCTGAAGAATCCACAAACCAGAAATACCACCCCCAGACTTAAAGAAAGAGAATCTCCTAGAAGGAGGAGCCTTCAAAGCTACCCATCAGTGCCACCCTGTGAGTGGAGGTAGAGCTGTATCCTGATTACCAATTGTGGGTCACTGACAAGGTGGTCGTTACTGTTCAGACCTAGGATAATGGAGGAAGGCTCTGAATCCCCCAAACAAATTCCATCCCCATATGCTGAATTATCAGGCCCCAACACAGGGTCCATCTAAAAACTTCAATAAATTCAGTAGTGACACCACATACCCAGCAATTCACAGTGTTCAAAACAAGATCCAGGTTTATTCGGTGCAAATCAATACCCTAAAGAAGGTCATCACTGCAGGAAAACCTATCCAACAGAAACATAAACAGAATCTCAAAAACGGTGAGGGAACGGAAATATATGCAAAATGATAGAGCCAATTAAAATTCCAGGGGAAAATGTGGATACAGCAGAGGTATGCAAACTAAGATGAATCGGGCAACAGTGGTAAACATACTCATGAAAATCAAGATGAAAAATAGAAAAAGAAAAAGAGAACAATAACTAAAAAAAGAGACAAGTGAAGCAATATATCAAATAAATGAAGAACATGATAATTGAACTGAAGAATTCCATAGAAGGACTTAAGTGTAGGACAGATGACATCTCCAACAGAATCAGTGAGCTAGAAGATACGGCAGAGGAATGACTCAAGCAAACCAGCAAAGAATCAAAAAGAGCTAAAAGAAATGAAGACAACATTTGAGGCATATGGGATAACATCAAAAGGAATAACATTCATGTTACAGGGGTCCCAGAGCTGAAGAGGGAGAAAAGGTGACAGAAACTGTACTTGAAGAAATAATAGCTGATTATTTCCCCAACCTGAGGAATGAAGCAAGTCTCCAGACCAGGAAGTTCAATGAGAGACATCAAAAGAAATAAAATAATAGTAGAAGACTTCAACACCTTACTTACAATAAAGGACAGATCAACCAGGAAGACAATTAACAGAGAAACAACAGGTTTAAATGACCATTTGGAACAGTTAAGTTTAATAGACATATGCTGAATACTTCATCCAATGACGACGGAGTGAACTTTCTTCTCAAGTGTACGTGGAACATTCTCAAGGATCGATCATGCCTCAACAAATTTGCAAAGACTGAAACCATACCAATCATCTTCACTGGACACAATGGCTTAAAACTAGAAACTAACCACAAACAAAAGGTGGAAGACCCTGAATTGATTGGAGACAAAACAATATACTTCTGAATGACTCTTAGGTAAAAGAGGAAATCAAAGAGGAACTTAAAAAAAATACTTAGAGACAAATCAGAATGAACACATGAGTTATCAGACTCTATGAGATGCGGTGAAAGCAGTACTAAGAGGAAAGGTCATTGCACGCCATGCCTATATCAAGAAAGAAGAAAAAGAATAAGCGAATAATCTACCCAATACTTAAAACAACTAAAGAAAAATAACTGAAGCTAAAATCAGTAGCATAAAGGGAGTAATAGAAACTTGAGCTTAAATAAAGGAAATAGAAAACAAAAAGGCAATCCAGAAGATCAATAAAAATAAAAATTGGTTCTTTGAAAAAAAAAAATAAATGACAAACCACTGGCTAGACTCACAAAGAATAAAAGAGAAAAAAACTCTCATAACGAGATCAGAAATGAAAGGGGAGAAGTTACAACAGACATCACAGAATACAAAACATCCTAAGAGAATACTATGAAGAGCTCTATGCCAGCAAAGTGGACAATCTTGAGGACATGAACAGATATTTTTGAAAAATAGTCTACCAAGAATGAATTTGGAGGAATTGGAAAACCTCAACAGAACAATCACAAGCAAAGAAACTGAAGAAGTAATGAAGTCTCTCTAAAAATAAAATCCTAGGACAGGATGACACTTCCAATGAGTTCTATCAAACTTTCAGAGAAAAATTAATGCCTCTTCTTCTCAAACTCTTCCAAAATAATGAAAAACAGGGAACACTGCCAAATACCTTCTAGGAGGCTAACCATCACACTATACCAAAAGCTGATAGACATCAAGAATTACAATCCAATATCTCTAATGAACATAGATACAAAAATTCTCAACAAAATATTAGCAAACCAAATCCAACAATGCATCAGAATCATCATTCATCATGACTAAAAGAGATTTATCCCAGGGATGAAAGAATGTTAACATATTTAAATCAATTAATGCAGTACACCATATCAAGAGGAGCAAGGAGAAGAAACACAGGAGCACATCAATATACTCTGAGAAAATATTTGACAGGATCTAAAACCCATTTATGATTTAAAACCCTGAATAAAAATGGGGAAAGTACATACCTCAGCATAATAGAGGCCATATACAATAAATTCGAAGCCAACATCATAGTCGATGTCAAAAATACGAAAGCCTTTCCTCTAAGATAATGGACAAGACAAGGCTATCCACTCTCATTACTGTTATTTAACATTGTACTGGAGGTCTTAGCCAGAGCAACTAGGCAAGAAAGAAATAAAAGGAATACAAATTGAAAAGGAAAACTATTATATGCAGATGACGTGATTGCATATATTAAAAACCTTAAAAATTCTGTCAAAAATACTAGAACTAAACAATGAATAAACTAAAGTGTCAAGCTACAAAATCAATGCACAAAAATCAGTTGTGTCATTATATACAAAAAACATGCTAGAAGAAAAAATCAAGAAGACCACACCATTCAAAATAGAAGTAAAAAGAATCAATATCTTGGAATAGAGTTAACAAAGTAGGTGGAAGATGTGTACAACGGACACTACAAGTCATTCTTAAAAGAAATAGAAGAGGATATAAAGAGATGGAAAAACATGCCCTGTGCATGGTTGGGAAGAATCAACATTGTTAAAATAGTCATCTTACCTAAAGCAATATACAGACTTAATGCAATCCCCATTAAAATTCTACAGATTTATTTCCAGAAAAAATAGAACAAAAAATCTTAAAATGTGTATGGAGCAACAAAAGACCCCAAGTAGTTAAAACACTTAATAGAAAGAAAGGAAAAAGAAAAAGAATCCAGAGGGATTACATTCCCAGACATTGAGCTATACTACAAAGTGATACTGATCAAAACATTTGGTACTGGAAGAATAACAGAGGCACAGATCTGTGGCTTATGAACTAATCACCAGAAACTGACTCACCACAAAGGGACCAAAAGCACATGATAGAGAAAGTCTCTCCAATAAATAATGTTTGGAAAACCATATAGCCACACTCAAAAGAATGAAGCCAAAGCACTCTCTAATACCATTCACAAATATTAACTCAAAACAGACTAGAGACTTGGAAATAAGACCAAAACCCATAAAATTCTTGGAAGACAACAGGAAAGACATTCCATAACATTAGTCTTGTAGAGCTCTTTGGGGACTCAACTGCAGCATAAAGAAAAACAATAAACAGCTGGTACTACATCAAACAAAAAACCTTCTTCATAGTGAAAGAAACATCACCAAAACAAAAAAGACAACTTACTAACTAGAAGAAGATATTTGCTTTCCATATTTCTGACAAGGACTTGATACCCAAAATATAGAAAGAACTTGTAAAACTCAACAAAAGAAAAGCAGACAATCTAATTAAAAAAAAAAAAATATGGGAAGAGGAATTGGAGAGACATTTTTCCAAAGAGGATATAAAGACAGCCACCAGGCACATGGAAAGATGTTCCTACTCACTGGCTATCAGGGAAATGCAAATTAAAACAACAATGAATATCACCTTACACCTGTGAGACTGGCTAATTACCCAAAAGTCTAGAATTAACAAATATTGGCAAGGATGTGGAGAAAAGGGAAAACTTTTACACTGCTGGTGTGAGTGTAAATTGATGCAATCCCTATGAAAACCAGTATGGAGACCCCTCAAAAAGTTGAAGATGGAAATACCCTGTGATCCCGCCATCCTACTTCTGGGCCATGTACACAAAATACACAAAAACATTAAATTTCAGAGACTTGTGCACCCCCATGTTAAATCCATCTCCAGTCCCAAGAACTAAGACCTAGAAGCTACCTAAGGCCCAACATCAGATAAAAGGATAAAAATAGGGCATAGATGAAAGGAAATAGATGAAGGAATAGATGAAACAAAACCAACCCTTGGACACTTGCAGTAGAACTGAGATTACCAATAGGGAATGTGGGGACAGGGTAAGTGGTGATGGAGCCCACTGGATAGTGGTGAAAACACTTGGCAGTTTGGTGGAGGGCAGGGTATGTTGACACATATCTGAGGAATGGGGAATCTTCAAATATATGGAGAGCTACATATATGAGTTTCTTTTAATGTGTAAAAAAAAGTTACTGCAATAAAGTTATATATATCCATATATATGAAACATAAACAGCAGCAAAATAGATCTTCTTGCAGTTATAACAGACAAGATAAGCAGTGTAGAATGTGAGAAGTGTATGGAGTTTATCTGCTGTTTTTTGAACTATTAGAAGAGCATTATAAATCATTATTAAGTAACTGAATGACCCCGGGTAAATGTTTTTTTGAGACTTGGTTTTTGTTTTTTTTTTCAATTGTTAAAACATGTATTAAAATAATAACTTTGTGGAGAACAGATTAATAAATATCTCTCATATATAGTCATCATCTAACCCATCCAATCTTCATAACCAATTGATAAATTGAAAATTCAATATGTCCATATGTGTGTGTTTAAATGATGATTATACAACACTTTAAGCATTGTCATCAAAAAGAATTTTTACTTTCAAAAAAGACTTTAAAAATTTTCTACATATAATGATTTGTAATTACATAATTATCATATTTCAATACATTTATCTCACAATATTAAAATACCAATATATGTGTATAAATTTAACTGAGCTTTTTGTAACTTATAATTTAATAAAACATTTAAAAGTTATGCTACTTAATGAAATTCTGAATTGATTTTGTCTTCTAGCAAAGCTTTTTTTCTGATTTTCAAAAGATAAAGCAGGAAATAGAATACAAAGAAAGCTAAAATGTTGAACAGTCTGCCAAACTTGTTAATTTCATTTTTCTATATATTTTGAAACTTGACTACATTATTGAATTATCATTATTTTAAATAACATTTAATAAATTTGAAGCTTAAATTTAAGAGACTATAAAATGTATCACATTTTTAAAGCTGAAGGGAAAGTGCTATGTGCTATGGGAAAGTGTGTATTTTCCTGTCATTGATTGTGATCTTTGTCCTCTAACTCGAGGTGACCAATGTAACGTGGGTACACATCACATTATGCTGGCTTTGTGCCTAGGCCTCAAGAGGCAACTCTTGTTTTCTCCTCTGGAAGCTGCTAATTTCTGATATGGGAAGACCCTAGGATAGTCATAGACCATAAGCTGGGCCCCAGAGCATGGAGTAGATCAATACTTAACTCCAAAGCCTCATGCAGAAAGGACCACCTCAGCTGGATGTTGTGTTGCTTGTTATACAGCAACAGCTGACTAATGCAGAAATAACAATTTACTAAAAACATCTCAGTAGTTTTCTTAAAAATTTTTCTCTGCAATATATTTCTTATTTTACAGAACAACTATTAAGCAAAATTCATTTTAAAGATAAATCCTGGCATTTTTATGGACTAGAATGTTAGATATATAGTATTACATGTTTAAATGAGCAAAAAGTAAAACCACAAATTATATTTTTCTAAAAAAAAAAATCACCCTGATAAAATTATAAAGACAAAATAATGATATTTCTTGAGTGAGGAAAATAATGCAATCACACCACTAGCTGGCTGCTAAAGGAATGAATGTCAATTTTATTTTCCCGTTAAGAAATTTAAAGAGGTAGTCCAGTCATTCTGCGGGAGTAAGAATTGCATTGTTCTGTCTAACCCAAAATTAACAACACTGCTAGATATTGTCAAAACTTGTACATATGCATAGAAATACTCAGGAAAATAGAGAAAAAGCAATATTTTTTCCCCACCATTTTCCATCTACTTGGAACTACAGTATGAAACAGCATACAGGGCTATTCCTGTATTACATGTAGTTAATGTTATGCAACATAAGACTGAAAGTGCTGCTTAGCTGCTTATGTCTGTCCTCACAGTTGTTCTGATACAAGCCAACATCACTCAGGCTTAATTCAGATTTCTCATGCCACAAGGACTCTTTTGAATAATCATAAAACCTAGAAATAAATACATGTGACACTAAGACCAACTGTGGTGTTTTGCAGACTGTAATGGAATCTATAAGAATGCAGATCTTATGGAAACCTTGAGAAGCACAGAGTTCATTTGCACATCTTTGAAAGTATAGTTGCATTTGAAATGGGGAGGGAAGGATGAGGTGGTGTATGTGGAATAAAGATTATCCAAAACCAGTAAACATGAAAATGCTTAGGAAATGGCTGCTTCCAGTGAGTTATCAGCAAACATAGTCAACACACACAAAAAAAGGAAATCCATTAAAAATTACTGTAAAACTTTGGTGGGAAAGCTTTGAAAACAAAGGCAATAGACTTAGAATGATGTATGTAGATATCTAAAGACACGCACACACACAATCATATACATTCCTAAGATTAATGCAGACATCTGTTTTGTAAAGCATACTTTTTGAATATGTATACAAACTGTCCTAACAACTTTTAGAATAAAACACTGAAAATATAATACTTCTCCCAAATGTATTTCACTTAAAATATGAAAATCAAGTTAAAAATAGACAGTCAGAGTAGACAAATTTGTCTGCTATTTTGACCTAGGTGGTTATAATCTATTTTAACAGTCATTTGTTTCCTTCTTAATAGCATCACATATTAAGTACAAAGCTCTCAATTAAATTTGGTATCAAGTAAACAATGAATAATTTCTTAGCATAAGTGAGTCTCAAATATTATATATCATTCTAAAAATCTTAATAAGCTGCAATTCAATTTTAACTGAGCAATCTACATTTCTATTTGCTTAATTTGGCAACTTCAGGTAGAAATGTAGTCTTGAAGAGTATCTTTTCTTTGGGTCGATCATATCTGGATATTTCATCCGTGCTATATTTTTATACCCAAGAAATATTTTTCTCTGTTGAACATTTTTCTTCACAAAAATAACCTCTAAATGACCTCCATGAACTGAATATAGACACAAAATTTTTCTTTTTAGGTAAATTCTTTCCCAAAATGCCACCCAAAATTCAAACATTTACTATATTAAATATTTAAGAACACCTTCACGTGATAGTTTTTCTTTTTTTCATTTGGTTTGGTTTGGTTTGGTTTTAGCTAACAAGAACATAAAGAACTAGCAAGCAGTAACTGTGAAAAAACAGCCTTTTGTGCATCTCAGTCAGCATCTCCAAAAACAATTTGCAGAGAGTGGGTGCTGCATGAACATTGGGTAAATGATTCATATGGTTATTTGTGGTCTCATTATTTAATAATTTCCCCAGATTTAAATTTTAATATCACTCATCTATTATCACCTATATTAATACTGCAATTTATCTATACAGTATTAGAAGTACAGGCATAATTAAAGGAATCCAGAAAGTACAACATAATTAAGTAGATCCCAGCAATGAATGAATTTTGAAGTGAATTCTGCACAATGACGATTATAGCAAACCACTGCTTCCACTGAGGGCTAGTAAACAAGCAACCATTTTCTTTCAGAACCGTTGAAGAGGCAGCTTTGCCTTGAACGGAAGAGTTTATCCCTTTTCTGATCTCTATCCGGCTCATTCTGAACAAAGTCCATTCTAATCACTTTGACTCATTATTCCTCACAAGATTAAAAGCTGAGTATTTTTACTCAACAGATAAGAATTTCATATAGCTTCTCGAGGTCACACAGAAAATTTGCAACAGGAGAACTGAATTTCTTTAGAGAAACAGTTTTAAAGCTCTTTGTTCTCTAACACCACTTTCTTGGCTAGCCAATTTCACAAAGCCAAGAAGGTACAATGGATGTAACTAAGTAATTTATTTTCAGTGTATTAAAATAGAGATTCCCTAAAGCCTGTGTTATGTCACTCAAAGTCATAAAGAGAAGATAACACTAGAAATATTAAAACTTGTTCCTGTCTATTATAGATTAGACAAAAATAAATATACTTGCAGCCATCTCTCCCAACAAGAATGAAAAATATTCTAGTAAAAATAAGTGAAGAAAAAAACTAACATATACTTATACAAAATTCCATGTGATATTCATTTTACATCCTTGTGAAGGAAGTATCTAGTGTTCTCCTTAATTCAGCTTTAAGGGAACTGGGTAATGTATGTAATGTTTCAACTTCATTAAAGTGGAATTACATTTCCAGGCTCCCTTTCTGGGTACATTTCTGGTTAGAGCTGGCTAAAAGAGGAATTTAGAAGCAACAGCTCTTTGAAGGCTGTCATTGCCAGGTATGGTGACACACAATCACAGAGGTGCCTGCAATTCACATTCTGTTCTCACCCCCTCCATTCTGTATAGTGTTCTTCTTCCCTTATTGACCAAGTGTGGTTTGACAGTCACCCCTGAAAGATTTATTACAGACCCACAGAGGCAACAGTCACACAGAAGCAAGCTTCCCTCCCTATAAGACTTTACTTACTCCTTTGGTGACTGAGAATCCCTAACTTCTCAGATTGCAGTGTGGTGACTTCTCTGATCTTTCAAACTTCCCTGCTGTGCCTTCTATAACCAACATGTTTTAATGTTTACATGTTCTTTATAATATTTAGATGTGATTTGTTATCAAGTTCTGTTTCCAATATCGGTATTATGCAACCTTTTGTCACATGCGAGTATAAATAAAAAAATATTTTTGAGAGTTAAAAAAAAAGTGTATGACCTTATGGATTAGATTGTTGAAACACTGGTATGCGAACCGTGCAAAGTCCAGACTTCAAGACCCAGGGCTGGGGTGAAAAGCCAAAATAGATAACTAAATAAATAACGATGCTTCTTCCTCCTCTTTCTTTCCCTTGTTTTCAGTTAAAAACAAGTTTAAGAAAAGTCATTACTCCAGCTTCTCTTGTAACTGTGTATGGTCTGCTAGCTATAAAAAAAGTCTTTATCCCATAGTTTTGTACGCTGAAGTTCAGACTATTCCTAAAGTCCAGCAAAGTAGCTAACTCTGCATCTGGTAGTAGATTCTGCCCTTTCTGCAGGTGAATTGGAGACGTTGTTGTGCTTACATTTGAACCTAACAACTAAATATACATTAGCAGGGTATCCATGAGTAATGGGAACCTCTTGAGAATGAGAATCTCATCTAAGAGGAATCTTCATACACAATGAAGTCAGCTCACAAAGATTAGCCTCGTTAAAACACAATGATTTTTAACGTGTGGGGGTGTTGCTGCCAAAATGGAGTTGCAGAAACCCAGTGTGGGTAAAAGCTCAGAGAAATGAATCCAGTAAAAGTCAGAATGATATGAAACTGCAGATGGAAGAGGGAAGGTGATAGAACATTTTTGGAACTTGTCCTGGTTTGATTATCTGAATTATTTCCTTTGTTGGACCATGAGACTCAACTTTAAAGACAACCTTGAGTCTCAATGTGCAGGATGCTGTCAGTGTATTGGCCCCTTCTGTGGCACTGCCCTGTAAAAGCCACTTCCTGGAATAGCTGTGACAGCCTGAGACCTTTGTCCTGCAGTGGATGCCTATCACCCACATACAAGCAGAACCTAAAAGCTGGAGTCAATACCCAGGAGTCAGTGGGTACTTGACCCAGTTTCCTTCCACC
This sequence comes from Solenodon paradoxus, assembly GCA_004363575.1. Taxonomy (NCBI): domain Eukaryota; kingdom Metazoa; phylum Chordata; class Mammalia; order Eulipotyphla; family Solenodontidae; genus Solenodon; species Solenodon paradoxus. The sequence goes on from RJWH01000003.1 coordinate 1,970,198, forward strand.
CTTCTGGGGGATAGCTTGAGATCTGTGTCCAATACTGTCAGCTGGTGGGATTGAGCTCTGAGCTGGAGAGTGGCTCACAGCGGCAATGTGCTTGATAAAACCTACTGTTCTAGATTCTCTCCTTGACCACTGGTTTGATTGATCCTCAAATAAGCCACTTCTATGTGAGTCCCTTAAGGTCCACATGGACCAGGCAGTTTCCCTGGTTCTTAGCCAAGAATGACTCTTTCTGTTTGGTATTGTTGATCATTTGTTTATGATGTTAACATACTGAGTAATAAGAGAAAGGCAAGTGGCTTTGTAGATATAAAATGCCAAGTGATAAAAGTACAGTAAAATATTAAATTAGAAGTTTACTTGGAGCCTCAAAATAAAGTTCAGATTTCAGAGGGTATTATAAGACATGGAAGAGAGCTGGAGGAGCCTATCTCTCATTCTTAGTCCAATGACAGGGACTTTAGCAGGATTCTTTGGGTAGCTTGACATACTGGCACTTGCCTCCTGCGTAGAAAGCTAAGAGGTGCTTAGCAGGTTGCTCACCTCTCTGCAGGAAGAGAAAAGACAGACACAATGGACTTGAGCTCACCCAGCTTCCCGGTCGCAATCTGATAATATACCTTATACTTGTTGACGAGGAATGTGAGTTTCTGGTGAATAGTTGCTGACCTTGTTCATAAGACAGAGGCTGTGCCTGTCCTTCTGGATCTTGAAAATATGACTACCTAAAAGGGCAAATGTGCTCAGTAGAAAGAATAGAGAGGATAGCTAGATTTCTAGGTGTTGAGAGGAAAATAGCTAAATTTACCAAATATAAACAGAACACTCAGTTAAAATTCTAGCTAAACTATTTTTAAAACATAAGTATATCCTATATACTATTTGGGACGCACTTAATTTTTTTAAAGTTATTATTTATTTGAAATTCAAATTTAACAAGAAATTCTTTATTTTATATGACAACCCTACTTTCATCTCAACTCTAGTTCTTAGGAGAACTAGAAGTAAATAAATTGTGAAAATAAAGTTTTGATTTGCTCCTGGTTGAAAAAAAAATCAGAAGGTGAAGGTTTTGCTCTGTTCCTACACTGAGCTGAGAGGTGAATGGAAGTTTAACGCTTAATCTAATTAATTGTTTTTCCTTAAATTATTAATCTATTCAAGGCATAGAAATGGATGCCTAATGGATGTGTCAAGCACAATTCCAAGCATAGGTACAAAGCAGCAAACAATAGAAATTGAGTTCTTCACCTCAAAGTTTCGATCTTAGTGATGCATGTACTTGACAAAAAAAACAGAAAATGAGGACAAGGGAGCCTATAAATCCTTGGAGCAGGTCCCTTCCTTAGAGATTACTACTCTTGCCTTCCTGCCCTCTAGTGTCTAATGCTCCCCCTGGAACATTGGCAAGAGGGACATTTCTAGTGTCACTTTCCCTAGTCCAATATACTACGCTCTGTTTCCAGAGGGTACTTGAGCACAATTTGAGCAGCCAATCTCTGGGGGGACCTGGTGGTATGTATTTTTATATACCATGCTCCATTTCTAAAAGGATTTGAAGCATCGTGATTCCTGCAGCTTTATTGATTCACTCATTCATTCATTTTCTTCCTTCAGTCAAAGAAGAGAGATGAATATGAAACAACAGTGATGGCCCACAGCTAAGAGGACCAGGATTTCAGATACAGTGGAGCAGAGGAAGTAGAAGCTTCTCAAAGGTAGAAACCAACACTTCTGAGAACTTCACATTGAAATATAATATACAATGTTAAGAAAAATGAAATAAAAAAGGAGAAGCAGAAAATGCTTCAACTCCCTTTCCTAGAATTTAATTACATTGTGCCCCCTTTATACTTCCCTAAACTTTTTTACCACCTCTATGAGGGACACAAAATGAAAACAAATATGCAGACAGAGCCTGTAGTAAAAGAAAAAATGGCATATTAGGTTTAATATAATCACACACACATATAGAACATACTAAGATCATATATACAAGGTTATACTGTACATATATGTTCTTTAAGGTGTATTGAAACTCTGTACCTCTGTTACACTTTTTATCTTAAGAGAAAGTAGATAATATATTGATAAATAGAAAGATGATTAGATAATAGACAGACAGACAGACAGCCATAGATAGATTCTATGTCCTAGTGGTTTCAAGAGAAATGGGGAAAATTTTAATGAAAGAAAAACTTAAAGCAAAAAAGTTCTAAAAATTACTCTATTCATTTGGATATAATTAATGCAGACAGCCATTTAGAGCAGCACAATAATTTTTTCCCAACTAAACAGATTAAATCAAATAGTTACATTAGTTAAATCAGACAGAAAAGTGGGTCCTCTTGGCAGGTTTTTAAAAAATGAATTTCTGTTATTATTAGATTCTTGAAAACTACCAAGTTCGGAAAGAAGAAGATTATTCAGACATATCAAAAAATGAAGTGTTTTCTCAGTATCTATAATCAAATGGAACAAAAATACTTTGTTCAACTATAATTTTACATTTCATAATGGAATTCTCCCAGGAAAGAATACTTCCAAATCGTGACCATACTTTGAGTCAGTTAAGAGTCATCTTCATTGTTATTTATAAATAAGCATGCATTCAGTCTTGCAAGATGGATGAATTTAGTTTTCTCTTCAAAATCCTCCTCATCCTTTTAGACATATGATTACTTTTACTAATTAGAGCAACTTAGGTCTCAAAACACTATGCAGAACCAGCATTTCACTCTGATTTTAGGTTGCATTTAAGAAGAGAAGGATGCAGAATAGAAAATAGTATTAAAATTCCATGTCAATTTTCATATGAGTAATTTTACTTTTTTGAATGAATTGATCAACATTTATACTAAATAAGAGAAAAACATAGAAACAAATTGTGTGCTATTCAAAACACCTTAATCAAATATTTGCTATATTTTAGTGTCTACTTACAGGAGTGAGGTTGTCCCCTTATATTCGCATAACTCCATTTTGATTAGATATGGAAGGAGAGGGTGAATGGCAAGTCAGAGTCATAAAGACTCTTCATACGATTCTCAGTCCTTTGGAGCTGGTGCACAGGCCACAAGTAGAATAAAGAATTCCTGTCATTGGTTAGCTCATGGGTTTATAAAAACTAAAGGCAGGACAGTTTTCATGGTAAGTAACATAGATCATGTAGAAATGTTCTAACATTTAGTTATGTTCTTTATGGTATATTGGAGTTCTGTGCATCTGTTACTGGACCCAGGCCTGCTATCCACTGCTGAGAAAGGATAACAATTCAAGAGGTGAGATACTGATGAAAGGAAATTAGGTCTTTTATCAAGAGGTCCCAGTCAAGGAAGTGGGAGACTTGCTCAGTCTCAGATCTACTTCATCCACTGAGGTGGGCACCAAGATTATGTAGGCAAAGCACATGTGTAGGAAGCAACTGGGTGGGGAGATTAAGTGTTTACAGCCAGTGGTGATGGTAGATAACTGTGATGCCATCAGGGGATCTGCTAACTTAACAGACCAATCACAAGTCTTCCTGCCTCAGTGGAAAAGAACCCTTCAGTTCATTGTCTGTGTCTCTCTCAGTGTACGTTATTTGTAGCTAGATAATATGCTAACCGAATGACACAGATTCTTAGTTTTGCTGGGTAGTTAGGTTTGGGTCCAAATTTACTGCCTGGTTACACCATTGTACTATTTATCTTAAGAGAAGTTCATAAATGATTCGTTGACTGACTCTCCTTGGTTGGCCCCAACATATTTAATCTGGCTTCTGCATTAAATGTAAAAATTTCTCATTGAGTTTCAAACTTTAAAATAGCAAAACTGCACATATAAATATTGAGACTTTTAATTCTCTTGAAAAATCATATTTTCTGATGCTTGGATAGAATTCCTGGTGAAAACAGTGAGCTTCAGTTAATTAGCAGCTACGGTCTTTAGAAAAGCATGTGCTTTCCCAGTAATGACTATTCTCTTTCTTCTCTCTTCTCCCCTCTCTTCCTCTTATCTCTCCTTCTATTACCTCCCTACACCCACCCCAACCTCTAATGTTTTCCCTGAGATATGTCTCTGATTTTTTCAATTTACCTCTCTGATCGCTACAGGCACCACTTATGCCATCCACAAGAGAACCGCAAATGCTATAGTATTAGTCCTTCTAACATTCTTTTTCTTTGGTACACTAAAAAAAAATGAAGTTGCTTTAAATGGTAAGGGGTATTCATTTTTAAGGGAAAAAAATCTTGATTGATAAATTATATAAAGTATGGTTCATTTATCCAATATAGCATTATTATGAAACCATTAAAAAGAAAAATGGAGAAAATGCTAAAATATGCTAAATGACAAAAATAAGCTGAAAATAAGTGATACTATTTATAAAATGCTTTTATTTTTATTAATAAGAAACTTTTAATCATAGATACTTCTAGGAATGATGGTGGTGTCATTGGGAATAAATATTTTTGCTTATACTCTACACTTATTTAGATTTACTATCAAAATACATTATCTTTAATGTATAAAAAACAAATGTAACTTCCTAAAATGAAAACTATCTAAAAATAATATCCAATATGTGTGCATGCACTTCAACTTCTAATACTTTTACATATTTATTATCAAATTTAATCTTTATAATCACCCTGTGTGCTAGATACTTAGATAATTTACCCATCTTTTTCCAGACAAGCAAAAAAGAACGAGAGGGTTAATCAACTACTTAAGATCACACAGACAGAAAGCTGAAAAGCCAGAATCACATTAGGTGTATCTGTCATGAGAGATTAGGTTATGAGGTGGTAATAAACACCACAGTGGTTTAAAGCCACAAAGTCTTTTATTGTTTTTCTTTTTCACGTTACATGTCCAGGGCTGGTTGGTTACGGCTTTGTCCCGTGATCTTCATTCTAGAACCCAGGCTGACTGAGTGGCTACTACGTGGTCATTCTTGGCAACCTCTATTCACAACTCACTGGTCAAAACTGGTCATACACGTTATCCAATCACAACAACACTGGGAAAGGCAGTCTTGTCATATACACAGAACTGAAGGTTGGAGGATAGAATAATTGCATATAGAAAACTTTTAAGAAAGATAGAAAACTAAATGACTAATACCCCAGAACCTCAAACACCTGGTCTCTCATAACAAACTAATACTACTATATGCATCTCTAAGTACCTCATAATTAGAATAATTTTCCTTTAAAACTACTGATACAAATGAATTAAAAAATATATATATGTATGTGTGTATCATTCTCCTTTATCTTATACAACTCTATAAAAGTGTGTCCTTTACTGTTTTTCAGTTTTACTCACTTACATTTCATTAGATTATTGTAGCCAGTGTTTTGTCCTTTAGTAGGCAGGAAGACATATTAAAGTTGAGAATCTTAGTGCCCACTTAGCCATATCAAGTACAGAATACTAACAGAAGGGAAAGCCAGCTGCAGCTGTGCATAGCTTACCACACTGCACAAAGATATTATAAGCAAGTATCTCCAAACATTCACAGGCTCTTAACCTCAATCACGTATCCTTAATCAGATGTCAATTCAGCAGCAAATTTTCTAAATAATGATGATGTAACATCCATTAGTAAATAGAAGACATCAATTACATTAAATATCATGCTTGGGTTGCCAGATAATCATGAACAAAACACATAGATAAGCAATGTTCTTTTCAGTCAAGGGCAACCAATGAAAGCAGTGAGATATCTAGGAGACATGGAGAATGGTGCTCTACTTCAGAGAATGTCACAGCAGCTGTTACTCAGGTGCAGGTCATTGAAGCAGAGTTGACAAAATTCTAAGAGTAGCCAGATCAAGAGTCCAGGTTATTACAGTCCTCTTCAGAAAGGAGTATTTGCCAAGGTCAGTAAGTTATAAGATGTAAGACAGAAGAACACAAAGGAAAGGGAAGGGCTGGACTTCTGGAAAGAACTGTCACTCAGGAAGTGATAGGGGAGACAGAGCTGATAAAGCAGAGGGGCCACAGAGCAGAGAGAACCAAACTCTTAGAAATCGTGTTCTCCTGTTCTGATGGCCATTTTTCATGTTGCAGAATATGTTTCAAAAAAAGCACTTCAAATATAATGAAGTTCCTTCAGTTCTAATAAGATCGTTTTTCACAGCTATTTTGGTAGACATTTCAAAATTAGGTTGTGTTATCAGAAAGAAAAAAAAACATTCTAGAGAGAAATCAAATAAGGGGATGTTAGAACGAATCAAGTAGTTTAAAGCAGTTTGAAAAAAACCAATGGGGATAATGATAATCTTTCTCTACTTGGATACAACCTCATAGTCCACATACATGAATATTCACATACATAAGATTTGTCAATTTATTCATCAGTGAGATTTATGAATTTATTAAAAGGATAAAGAATGCAAAGGAAAAAATGCACAGTAACTTCATCAGTATGTTGTGTGCTGGAATGTGTGCTGAAAGAGCATGTAAGAATACCTGTAAACATTCCCCTAGCTATCAAATATATGATAGAAAGTCTTTTACTTCCCATTCTCTACCAAGGCCACTAACATGACACCTCCCATTGCCATAGCCAAGTGAACTTAAGGAGAAAAAAAGACAAACATGATCAAGACATTGGGACAGAGGTGGGAAAGGTACCCTGTTTTACTGGGTACTTTAAATTCCCAAGCTGAGGACCTAATCTCAGACCTTGTTTAGAACAACAGCAAAAATTTAACTGAGTGGAGCTGTGTTTTCTGATTAACATCTTCTGTTACCTGCTAACATGTACCCAGGGCCTCAGAGGGCCTTGATAAACATTATTGACATACCTTCCTCAGTTGTTGGAGATATTAAATAACCCCCATTTTTTTCTTTTCTATATCAGTTTAAATATGATTAGGCTCTTTTGGAAACTGGTATGCTGGGAATACTGTATGTCAAAAGGTTGTGATTTTCTAATTTAAAGCTTCAATTCAGTTACTCTTGACTGTTTTGAACCACAAGTGTGTTGGAGAAAATTCTTACATTGCTTCATAGTTTGGATGCTCCATTTTAACATTAATTTTATTTTTAGAGTAATCTTAAGATATGCATCAATATTATTGACTATGCCTATGGATAAACAACTGAATGAAATTTTCTGTTCGTTGGAGTCCCAACAAGAAACAGATGACACTTTCATATCAAGTAATTGAAGGTGGTTAGGAGAGAGACTATTTACAAAGGTGTGGGAAGGGTTTAGCGACCATTGGTGATGGTACCACTCCCTTAGGCCAGTGAGCATGGCACTGGCACTAAACATGAGACAAGTTAATAGGATGTGGAAACAGCACTGAGAAATAAACACATCACCTTTATTCTCCTCCTTTCTCCTTCTTAGACTTCCTATTGGTACTACCCATCAACCAAACAAAAAAGGAAGCCAGAAGGCAGGGAAACATTTTGAGACTGTTAATATAGATTAGTTTCCATGAACAAAGATAATAGGAAGGAAATGAAGAGTGACTCTGGGGGACAAATTGAAGACATCCAGCAGAGACATTTCTAAAGAGGTAAATCCTCAGAGTTCTCATCACAAAGAGAAATGTTTTTTTTTTTTTTTTTCCTTTTCTTCTTTGTCTTTTTATTGTATCTACATGAGAAGATGGATATTAGCTGACCCCGTTGTGGTATTCATTGCACAATTTATGTACGTCAAACCATCATACTGTACACCTTAAATCTACATAGTAAAGCATGTCAATTATTTTTCAATAGAAATCAGGAGGAGAGTATAAGAAAATGAGCTTGTTGGATCCTGCTGCTGTAAGTGTGACTACATTATCGAGATATAAAATTTTATTAAAAACATTAACCCAGCAATTCAACTTCAAGACATTTGCCTTAATTAAACAATCAGACACATACAACAAAATCTGGCTACAATGATGCTCTCCATAGTGCTATTTACATAAATGAGAGAACTAACTTAAATGTCCAACAATGAATTGAAGTAGATGTATAGTAGAGCATTCTTTGCAATACAAATACAAATATGCTGTCAACATCAAAAGATGCTGCTAATTTCTGTTAAGTGGGGAAAAGCAGCTTATAAAAATGTCATGTAGAATATAATACTGCTTTCATTAATTATAGATGTATGTATGCTTTTTTTTAAAAAAAAACACAAAGTATACAAGGGCAAATAATGCATGTTCTATAATTAGCTTGCTTTTACTAAAAATGTCTCACAATTTATATCTATTTGAGAATACCCTTCTGTCTTATCAAGAAACCATCTCTAAACTTGGTCTTTATTTCGTTTAAATCCCCCCACCCGTTTTATCAACTACAGGTTGAGTTCCTCGACAAAGCTCTGTAGAAATGAGAGGGACAGGGGAGAAAAAGAAAGCTGCAGGGGTGGATTCCTAAAGTGTTCCAGAAAGTGATAGTGCTGATTCTGTAGTCTACACCTGCAGGAACACAGCATGGAGATTGATTTGTCTCACCTTGTAACACCTCAGAAACCTCATTACTAAAGATGATACCACTCACATTCTTATAAAGTATATACATTGTGAGGTCTTATGGAAAGTATATAGAATTACAACCATTAAATTGGTAGTCGAGCTTTCTATTGCTTCTGAAAAATGTAATAATGTCTTCCTAATTCCCTAGGCTGGCAAGGCTCACAGGGCATCATTTTTTTAAGGATATCTACATTTTCAAACACTGTTGGGTGAAAACCAGCCCCATCAATCACTGTGACAGGCTACGTTCCTCTTGAGTTTATCTTCCTGTGCATTTTGTGCCAGATTTAGTTTGCAAACCTCCAAATGGGGGAAACATGAATCTTGTTTAATCTTCACAAATATAAAATGATGTTGTTAGACTATCATTTCCTGTTTGAACTCTAGTTCATTAATGAAACACTGGTTAAACAACAGCCTCTCCACCTTTTAACTGCAATGCTCCCTTGTGTCTGCTGCACACTTAATGGATGACCTGTTAAGAACATGGGAGATATTTTATAGGTATTACCATTTGTGTGAAACATCACTGTAAAGGTTCTTGTCTCTCCTTAATGGTGGGCAGGTTTGCTTATGTTAATTTCCATTAGTGTCTGGGAAGACAAAAATGATGAATGATGATTCCGAAGCTACAGATTTCAGAAGTCAGAGAGTTATAGTGGATATGTTTTGTTTATCTCAAAATATTTTATCAGAAGCACAAACCACCGCCTCCCCCATTATACATGATGACCACCTCATTTGGGTTTATGTGCTAGAATTCATTCCCAAGGTTATCTCAAGTGAATGAAGAGAAAGAAGAAGAAACTTGATCACAAACGGATAAAATCAACAAAGTATGTACTAGGTAAAATCACGAGGAATAATTGGCAAGATAGTGGACTCTGATATTATGTTTTTCCTAGTCTTCCTTCCTCATTATACCATGTGACCTGGCCTAGCTGAAGGGAAGAGACTGAGAAAAAATAGAGCAGTTGAAAGCACACCAAAGGGAAAGAGGAGAAGACTGAATTACCATTTCCAGCCTTGCTTGGAACAAGAATAAAACATTTTAAGAAAGTTCCTTTTGTGTTAAAGTATAGTTATTTGCTGTTATGTAAAATAAACAATATAAAATTTATCACCGTAACAATTTTAAGTGTACAATTTAGTGTCATTAAGTATATTCACTTTATCCATTTCCAAAACATGTCCATCATCCCAAACTGAAACTCCCTATCCATTAAATAATAGTTGTCCATTTCCCCCTTTCCTCAGGTCCTGGTAACTGCTATTCTACTTTCTGTCTCTGTGACTTTACCTATTCTAGGTACCTGATGCAAGTGAGATCATGAAACATTTTCCTTCGGTATCTGGCTTATTTCACTTAACATAATATTTCTAAGACTCATCCATGTTTATTTACAATGTATCAGAATTACATTTATTTTTAAGGCTGAATTATATTCCATTATGTGTATATACTGCCTTTCATTTATTCTTTCATCTGCCAATGGACATTTGGATTGTTTCCGTCTTTGGCTGTTGTGAATAATGCTGCTATGAACATTGTATCTGTTAGGGTTCTCTCTTTCTATTTTTCATATATATGTATGTATACATAAATATATGTATACATACATATATGTATACATATATATATTTGGAAGCTAAATTGCTGGATCATAAGGCAATTCTATATTTGACTTCTTGAAGAACCACCAGAACCTCCAAGCATTTTTTCCATAATGCTTACTGAAGGTAACTTTTTGAAAATATACTTCTAGGTGGAGAAAAAGTAAAAATATTAATAATTATCTAGTAAATGTGGACAGCTCTGAGAGTCATTTTGGATAATCTAAACTGACTATGGATATGAGTTTCTCTGGGACCTCTTGGCTCCTAGCAACTGAATTAATTGAGTCTAATGCATTAGGTGGATTAGCCTGCAGGCTGACCTCCACCTGCAGTCTTTCAGCACCTAGAATAAAAATCATAAACCATAGGACTCTGAGGATGGTAAATTCATGGCCAATTCCAGTTTTGCTGCTAGTACCCTTTGCCTAGAATAACTTCGGCAGAGACTTCTGATCCTTCGAATTGCCCAGAATCTTTGTCATAATCCCTAGATACTTCATCTATAAATTTTATCTTTGGAGTCATGCTTGATATCCACTTTAGTTTGAATTCTATAGAAGCAGACTCTGAGAGAAGACAGTAAACAACAAACTATTAAGCACATTACTGTTAATGTCAACTAAGAATCAATTACAGAAGGGATCTGGGGGATGTTTGTAGAACATGCCTTGAAATTGCACTGCAGGACAATTAAACTGAGGTACTTACTCTTACTCCCAAAAGTTGTTGGTTGAGTGATGATTTGTAGGATATCAATTCTCTGGCATTTCCAGCCTGTCTATGCATAGGTATAAAGTTCTGCTTCACTTCTTGAAGAACGCTCAGGAACAGAGGCAAATATTGCCAATCAAAGGTCAGCTAGAGTGCATTAAATTCTCCAAAACATCTTCAGGTTATTGATAATTTTTAATGTAATCATTCAATTGGCATTTAGTCAGTGTCTATATGTCAGGCACTTTAAAAGAGTTGAGAATTCAAAATCAAACAAGAGTATTTGCTTAAGAAACTTACGTCTTTTGACTAGTGATTTCTTAAAATATGGTTCCTAAAATATCAGCATCAATCTGATCTATGAACTTGTCAGAGATAAAAAATTCTTAGACTAACTGACTCAGTAATTTGGGGGGTGGGACCCAGAAATTTGTGTTTTAATAAGATGTCAAAGTGATTTGGATTCATGCTAAAGTTTGACTATCACTCTATTAGGAAAACTGGCCAATAAATCAATAAACCTAGTGTGACATGCTTCCCGGAAACACTGAGTTAGAGAGCTTAGGGAAGAAGTTTTGCAAGAGAGGTACTTAAGCTAATTCAGAGGGATTCTAAATAAGCAATGGCTAACTAAAGAAGTCTGGGAGTGAGGATGGGAGTTAGGATGATGGTCTTCCACAAATAAGTCTTCTGAAATTCTGGTGCTCAAAATCTCCCTGGATATGAGTAACAGATTTCCTCATTTCCTCTAGGAAAATGCTTTATGTGAACACTGTCCTCCTGCCCTGTCCTCCTGCCCTGTCCTCCTGTGAGTCATCAAACCTAGCTTGCTCACTTGAAGTCAGCCTCAGATACTCAGCTACTTCTCATTTCACCACTAAAGTCCTGCTATAAGATGAGCTGAATTATGTAAAAGGCCACAAAGTTATTTCCAAAGCTTCCTAAGGAAGTGAACTTGGTCATTCATGATCTTATTGTTGCTTGTTTCTCCATTTTCATTACTTGCCATCCTCCTAAATACCCTGCCACCGCACAAAATTTTCAATTCCCCCAAATGTCATGCTCTTCTCAACCTCTATAAATCTGTTTTGTTGCCTTAGAATGGACTGTCCATCTTAACAATCTATCTGATGGTTAAACCTAAATCCATCCTTCAATCTCTACTCAGCTATGGCCTCCTCTATAAGATTTTCACTTGAACAAAATATGGAGTTTAAATTTCTCTTTATGTGCCACCTATGTTACATTAGTTAGCCCAAAATGATAGTTCAAATACTTATATATCAGAAAATGGTAGATCTCAAAGCAGTGACCATGTTCTATTCACTATTCTATCCTGAATGCTAACTGTTGACATTTACTTGGTAACTCACATCAAAAGTAATATTTATTGGAGGGAATATTGGTAAACCTACTGTACTATATGGAAATGTAAAATTACTATTATATATACCTCAAAACAAGTTAATGTCAAAATGCAATATCCCTAGATCGACTTCCAGATGGTGACTTGATAGGACACACTTTTGGGTTGCTCCCTGCAGACGCACAAAAAAAAACACCCCAAAATATCACCTATTTTCCTGAGACAAAGAGCAAGAAATGACTGGCACTTCAGCTGGAGACAGAACAGCTAACGACTAATGATGGGTTAACACTCCTGGTGGGGTTCTCAGTTAACTGCTGATTTGGATTCAGGACTCTCAGGATGCACAGTGAGACAGAGGCTAGGGATTTCGGGAACGGCTGCAATGGCAGCAAGAGGTGGGCCCAATAGGGCTGAGACGTGGAGTCATGGAGGGTTGACGTTGGAGTGGGTGAAAGAAGAACCAGCACACAGGGAGCTGAGCTGGAGCCCACATGGTGAAATTGTGCTGGACTCAGCCATAAGTAGAAATCAGCCAAATCAAACCCCTCCCACAATCATTTTATGTCAGAACCTGGGGTCAAGTGAGCTGAAATTCCACCCAATGCATATCCACTCAGTGGAAATCCTGCCCACCGGATGCCCTATCCCCTGGATTACAGTGAGAAGGCAGTTCCAAATCCCAACATTACCCTCTAGCGCCACCTTGTGGACATAGGTGAAACTGCAGCCTTATTGTCTTCCTGAGCAAGTCAAACCTATGCAATGCCAGGAAAAACAAACACTCAGAAATACAAACAGAATGTCAAACAGAGCAAAGGTACAGAGAAATATACATAAAATTATGGATCCAATCAAATGCCCAGGGGAAAATCTGAATACAGGAGAAATATGTAAGTTACCTGAAGAGGAATTTAGGGCAACAGTGATTAACTTACTTATGGGAATCCAGAATGAGTAGAGGTAGTAAACGAGAATGTCAGGAAGCAAAGAGAAGAATTAAAACAACACATCAAACAGATAAGATATATGATGGCTGAAATAAAGAACTCAATAGAGGGACACAGCAATAGGATGGATGAAGCTTCCAATAGAATCAATGATCTGTAAGAGAGGACAGAGGAACTCAATCAAGAAAACAAGCAGAGATATAAAAAATTTCCAAGAATCAAAGACAGCATTCAAGGCTTCTGGCATAACATCAGAAGGAACAGCATTCGCATCGTAGGGGTCCCAGAGAAGAATTAATATGTGTTCTTCTCAAGCTCTTCCAAAATATAGAGAAACATGTAACTCTCCCAAATATTTTTGATGAGGCTAACACACACTGATACAAAATACTGGCAGAGATGTCACAAAGAAAGAAAATTACAGATAAAGATCTCTGAGGAACATAGATGCAAAAATTCTCAACAAAATATTAACAAACTGAATTCAACAATGCATCAAAAAGATCATCCATCATTACTGAGTGGGATTCACCCTAGAGAAGCAAGGATGGTTCCAAACACATAAATCTATTAATGTCGTATACCATATCAACAAGAGCAAAGAGAAAAACCACAAGATCATATCATAGATTCAGAGAAAGCTTTTGAAAGCTTTTGATCTAACATCCATTTATGATAAAAACCCTCTATAAAATGTGAATACAAGGTTCATGCCTCAACATAAAGTACATATATGAAAAACCCCTAGCCAACATCATAGTCAATGGCAAAAAACTGAAAGCCTTTCCTCTTAGGTTAGGAAGAAGGCAAGGTTATCCACTCTCATGACTGCTATTTAATATTGTATTGCAGGTCTTAGTCAGAGCAATTAGGCAAGAAAAGGAAATGAAAGGAATCCAAATTGGAAGGAAGAAGTAAAACTCTCATTACTTACAGATGTCATGATTATATATATTGAAAATCCCAAAAACTCTATCAAAAAACTTCTACAACTCATCAATGGAGAAAAGTGGCAAAATACAAAAATCAATGCACAAAAATCTGCTGCATTTTTATATGAAAACACCACACTAGAAGAAAAGAAAATCATGAAAATCACCCCATTTAAAATAGAAGTTAAATGAATGAAATACCTGGGCTTATAGCTAACAAAGAAAGTAAAAGATCTATACAATGACAACTGCAAGTCCTTCTAATAAAAAATAGAGCGGGACACGAATGAATTGGAAAGATATCCCCTGCTCCTGACTGGGAAGAATCAATATCATTAAAATGGTCATTTTACCCAAAGCAATATATAGGTTTAATGTAATCCCCATTAAAACCCCACAGGCTTATTACTAGGAAATTGAATAAAAAATTTTAAAATTTGTATGGAAGAACTAAAGACTCTGAATGCCAAAGCAATCATTAGAAAAAAGAACAAATCTGGAGAGATTACACTCCCAGACTTCTCACTATATTAAAAAGCAATAATGATCAAAATGGTATGGTACTGGAATAATAACAGAGGTACAGATCTGTGGAATAGAACTGAATCACTAGAAACTGCCTCACTCACATGCAATTAATCTACAACAAAGGAGCCAAGAGATTTTGATGGAAAAAGGAAAGTCCCTTCAACAAATGGTGTTCAGAAAACTGGACACCCACATGCAAAGGAATGAAGTGAAGACAGTGGTAGCTCTCTCTCAACCAACAAATCCAAACGGTGCTCTTTTAGAAGTAGTGAAGACAGCTTTATTACGCACGGGCCAGATATAGAATCTGAGCCCCGAAATATTTTTGGGATACACTTTTATTGGTGAGGGAGAGGGGAAGGTGTGAATTACAATGTGAATTACAAATGGAATTCAGTTATTCATTTGTGAATTCCTCATATGGATAACACACAGGATTCACATAATTGTAAAATGCACATAGGATTTCATTCTCAGAAAGGGGTCCCTTTTATCTAGTCAGTATCTTCCAGCCAGTCTAGACTGTCAGGCACCTGTGGGTGGCCACTGTTGGTCCTCAGCGGCTAAAGACTGGGGTGTGGCTTCCTCTCTTCTGCAAGACCACTGTCAACACCACTCACAAATATTAACTGAAAATGGATTAGAGATTTGGATGTTAAGACCAGAAAATGTAAAGCTCCTAGAAGACAACATAGGAAAGTCTTTCCATGGCATCAGTCATAGAGAAGCCTTTGGGAACTCAACTCCACCATCAAGGGAAACAAAGGAAAAATAAACAACTGGGACTACTTCAAACTAAGGAGCTTCTTCACAACAAAAGAAAACATAACCAAAACCAAAAGAAAACCTACTAACTGGGAGAAGATATTTGCATTTGATATTTCCAACAAAGGTTTCAGATCTAAAATATACAAAGAACTCGCACAACTCAACAATAAAAGAACAGACAATTCAATCAAAACATCAGAGGAGGAATTGGAGAGATACTTTTCTGAAGAGGATATACAGATGGCCAACAGGTATATGCAATTATCTTCCTACTCACTGGCTATCAGGAAAATACAAATTTAAGCAACAATGAGATAGCACCTTACCCCTGAAAGACTGGCTATTATCCAAAAGTCTGCAAACAACAAATGCTGGTGAGGATGTGGAGAAAAGGGAACACTTTTACACTGTTGGTGGGAGCGCAAACTGGTACAACCCTATGGAGAACAGTTTGGAGATTCCTCAAAAAACTGAAGATGGAAATCCCATATGATCCTGTCATTCCACTTCTGGGCATCTACCCAAAAGACACAAAAGCACCCATCCACTACATATATGTATCCCCATATTTATTGTGGCCCTATTCACAATAGCTAAGAACTGGAAATTACCTAAGTGCCCAACATCAGATGAATGGATAAAGAAGATATGGTACATATATATGCAATGGAATACTATACATCCCTTAGAAGAGATGAAACCCTGTCATTTGAATCAACATGGATGAAAAAGAGGTGATGATGCTCAGTGAAACAAGTCAAAAGAAGATAGATACCAGATGACCTCACTCATAGGTGGAAAGTGAACAGACAAAACAAAGGAACAGATGAAACACAACCAACCCTGAAACATTTGCAACAGAACTGAGGTTACCGAAAGAGAATGGGGCAGGCTGGGGCAAATGGTGGTGGAACCCACTGGACAATGGGAAAGAATGCTTGGTGATTTGGTGGAGGGCATGGTGTGCTGAAATATATCTTTGAAATGGGAAACCTATATATAAGAAATTATTTTAATGTGTAGAATAATTACTACAATAAAAAATAAAATAAAAAAGCAACATTCTTAGAATATACCAGACCTTATTTTAGATATTTTACTTGGACTTTGTTAATATAGTGGATTTTAGTGTTTAATCCTAGTCTTGCCCTTCACTACAGGAAAGAGGGTCTGAATCCTGGGCCTTGTGACTTATAGGAGTCACTTCTGGCCCTCCTGTGACTGTGCCCTTCTTCTTAGGATGAGACATATATGGGATCAAAAGGACTCATCTATTCAGAGCACATATCCAGCTCCAGGACTGTCTTCTTAATTCTCAGGTCCCCAAAATTCTATCAGAATGACTTTGAGACCACTTCAGCGCCTTTCTGCACACCCTCCTCAAGTCTTTCACCCAAGAGCAGTCCATGCCTTACTGTGTCCATTTGTAACATGCAGAGTGATTTAGACTTGCCTTTTGCTGGAGATGTAGATGCAGCTTGTTTGTGTAAACTGGGCTGTCTACACTGTCTGGGAGACCCTTGAAGAAAGAGCTAGGCTTGAAAAGAGCAGGATGATAGGCCGAGAAGTGAAGGCTAGGTCTCTCTAGACCACCATATTCCAACACAGAATTTAAGAAACCTGAGAAGTCTAACTTTAAATCAAACCTATAGATTTTAAAAGTATATTTGTCAAGGTAGGAAGACAAGGAACACTTTATTCAATACTTTGTCAATTTATGATTTTGAACTATAAATAAAATACGCAAGCATCCATTTCTTTATACCTGGAAACCACAAAAATGGGGGATAGGCCTATCTACTCTTAGAACAAAATTTAAAAAAATAGATATTATTATCATCGCCCTCACTTTATGACTAAATAAATTAAGACTAACAATGGTTATGTTTCTTTTCTATACTACTGAGAAGTGCCATAGCCATGATTTCAAAGTGGAGTCATCTTGTCCCAGATACTACACTTATATTATCCCAGTGAATAAATTATATAGTGGCTAGTTTTTGGAGTTAGGACAGAGTTCTAAATCAAGAAGACCAAAAGTAAATGCAATAGGGATCAGGGCCTATCAGAGGACTGGATAAAGCTATGGGAGAAATAAATTTGTATTGTTTAAACAAAAAGGAAAAGAGAAGGAAGGGAGAAAGGAGGACAGAAGGAAGGGAAGGAGGGAAACAGGGAGGAAGGGAGGAAGGGAAATTGACATTTAAAATAAGAAGTAGAAATACAAAAAAAAAACAATCATAATAGTATGATGGATTGGTCTATCATAAAGTGGAATAAGATGATAACATTTTATCTTCCTGTGAACTATTTTGCTAACTCCATTAAAATATAAAAAGAAAAGAAAAGGTCTTTTTCTTCTGAATCTTTCTGGGCTCTCCTTACCCTGATCCCCTTGTCTTCTCATTTCTGAATCTGCCAAACAACAAAAATCACTGGGCAAACCAAATCATTAGGGTTGCCAGGTGTTCAATTTTGAACCAGACAGTCTGGTATTTGAGTATTCTGCTGAGGAAACAAATAGAGAAAATACCAGTGATTTTTAATTAAGTTTTGTTATTATCATGTAAAGACGAGTTTACCAGAGAATATTCTCACCAACTCTCCAGGAGGCACTTCACTCTACATTGGCTTTCTACTTAGATATTAGCCTATCTAGGCCACAATGTCTCTCAACCAAGTGCTAAAGTAAGCTGATAAGCTTGGCTCTCAACTCACATTGGCACCTTCTACTTATTGGCTGGACTCCAGGCAATTGTGCTCAATCATTTGCTTGTATCGATACTTTTAAATCCCCTGCAGCAACTGGCAGAGTTCCCTGGATGTATTTTAAAAATAATAGTAATTAAAAAAATATTCAGAAGGACATTCAAATGGAAGCAAATGAGCCATTGATTAAGAGAATTATATGCGCTAAGTATGACTATACATCTAATCAAAGCCATGAAACAGGTAAAAACAGTAAAAGTGATTATTATATCATTTACAAACAAAATTATTCTAGAGCAAAATTCTATTTAGGTTCCAATTAAATCTGTCTCTGGTAACATAATGCTAAATTGGTGTGGGAATCTATGATAAGAAAATAAGCAAAAATCCTTACATTTAGAAGACACGGTATCTACACTATTCAAGGATTTTCCAAACTAGTGAAAAGCAAAAGAGATTGGATGGCTCTTAGTAAGAAAGGAAAACAATCTTGTCTCCTTACACAACTTTGCTGAACCTTAAAAAATGGCAAATGGCCTGCTGTTTTTTAATCACTATGATTCAAAGGCCTTTAATATCAAAGGCATTTAACATCGTAGTATGCCTTCAGGACAAAGAGATTAGGGAAGTTCTGGTTTTCCAGAACACCAGCTAAATCCCTAGTTGGAAGATAGTTTGGGAAATACATGTCTACCTCAATAAAACTCTGGAGCTACAAATCTTTTGTCAGTTAAGTAATAGTATCAAATTGCACACTATTAATCCCAACTTCACTTTTCTGTGACTTAATTTACTTTAGCAAAGAATACACAGAGCCATGCAAAATACCACTGTCCATGGCTGCACCACAGAATTTATCCTCATTATCTGCTTTCTCCTTTCCAGTTTTTACTAATGCATTGCTCCACAAGCAATGTCTCTCAATGGGATAAAGGAGAAGTGGGTTTCGCCCTCATCTTCCAGCAGGGCATTAGCAATATCTGGGCATAGTTCAGGTTGGGAGTGCTTCCGGCATCTATCAGACAGAGGCCAGGGGTGCTGTGAAGCATGCTGACACTCACAGAACAGGAAAGTCCTCTAGACATTCAGTCCAAAATGTTCATAGCACGGAGGTTGTGAAACATGTTTTATACATCTTTGGGACAGAAAAATCAACAATTCTGAGTTATATAAATGATCATAAGTGATACTGTAGATCTAATTGGCTGATATGGAAAGATTCTGAAGACTAAGGGAGCAGTTAAGAGTTTACTTGAGCCCTTCCTCCCTCTCCTCCCCTATTTACAAAAGTAAGCAGTAGGCTCATCTTTGTGAATGGATCTTGTTTGGGAGGTGACATGTCTCATGCTTCAGATTCTGCTCAAGGCCCCTCATGAGGCCACCAGAGCTGCCTCTTCAGAAGCAAAGAGGTGGACACCATCCCAGTGTGATGTTGATTATCCTGGTACTGAATCATTTAACACAGTATTCATTAAGGGTCTATCATGTGCCAGGTCCTGCATAGGGAACTGAGGATGGGGCTGGAAAGGACAGCCAGGCACTCTGCTTTGGTGATATTTACAATCTAGCTAAACTCATGGGAGAAAGCTGTGTCATTCATTTCAGGAAACACTCTATTTCAGACATGGGGTTTTCAATTCAACTAGTCCAGAAATCACAAATTGGCACCCAGAAGCAAAATTGGATTTGCAAGTGCATTTTATTTGTCTAGCAAAATGATCTAAAAATCACTAATATTTAAAAATCAGATAACACAAAAATTCTGGATTTGAGGTTTGTCTGGAAAAATCATACATCTGGCAACACTGGTGATAGCAACCTGCTAGAGACTATTGACTACATTGGCCTAGTCACCCTGAAAAATCCCAGTATCAACAGGCTACCCAAAGTGGCTCATTTGAGAGGTAATTGATCAGGATGTATTCTAGAGCCAGTCACCAAAAGAGTGACTAGAGCTCAGTCCGTTGAGGGCATCTTAAAAAGTCTTCTGAAATATATCTCAGAACTATCCACCCAGGGGAAAGAAAGGGTGCATTTCCTCACCAAACCCTAGTTCCACTGGTCAGGATGGCCCTAAAGACATTAATTCCACCAGATGTTCAATTGGTCCAACCCGGGTTATGCATGCATGAGTGCTGACTAATTTCTGGCTGGCCCGAAAGTGGTGTTAGAGAAACCCTTGGGGTAGGAAGTGAGATGGGATCCAAGCTCATTAGGTTGCATCATGTAAAGATGATCAAAGCCACACACACTATTCTCTACCTCAGTGGCAGGAATAAGACCAGGAAGAGTTCAACAAGTGTGCAAGTAGTATTTAAATAAATCATTTATTTATGTTACCTGCCTGGTCCTAGTAAGAGCTCAGTGTAGAAGCTTTGAAATTGTCCGTACTTCTGCCTTTATCACCCAGTCACACACAAACACATGCGCACACGCGTGTGTGCTTGCTCATGCATGCAGACCCCACATAGTTGTCACCTATGAGCTTCCACATAATGCTCTACAGTGAGTGCACAAAACTGCCTGGTCTGAGAACAAAATGGGATGGCATGCAGTCATGTGTCTGGCTGTGTTATGCACACCACCATCACAGCTCCAATGAAAGAACAACTTTGCTACTTTTACAAATCTACACAAACCATGTTATGGAAAAGAAGGATAACTTTTGCTAGTCTAACCAAAGTTGTAAAATAAAAAAGCAGCTTGTCAGCACCTTAAATTTCCACTGACAAATAGGCTTCCAAAAGTTCTTTTTTGCATAGCTCCAGAAGACACAGAACATAAAGATATATTTTTGGTAAATGTATATGAATATGCTTCCTGAAATATCAACCATGCAGAGAAGGCAACTTTTAATTTTATGAAAAATGTAATTGTGTTTTTTTCCAAAGTTTTTATATCCATACACTCATATACAGATAAAACACACACTTACATGCATATATTTATATGTGCACATACAAATCCTGCATATCCATAATACATATAAAGTCTCTGAGTCCAATTTCCCCATCAAATAAGAAGAGTAACCTAGTAACCTCATAGTTTACACACACAGAGACACACACACACAATTTTAAGCTAATATTCAAAAAATATCTAGTTTAATTCTCAAAGATGGAATAATATAGAGAATTTTTCATTGTAAAAATAATACTTCCATTGTGAGAAAATATTTTTAACTTAATATAGTCCTATTTAACTTGAAAGTCATTAAATGTATAAACAAAAGTAATCCAGCATTAGGAAATTGCCAGTTTTGAAAACTCAGAATACCATGTTTGCACTTGTTCAGTTGAACATTCTGTGTTTAGCTAATGGTCAGAAATCTTCTGTTGAAGAAGAAAAGTAATTCAAACCCATATTCTGTCCTCTTGGGAGGTGGGAGGGGGGAATCTGAACTGCCTGAGAATTTTGTTTATGAGGAGGTCAGTGCCTTAGACAGGGGCTCACCTCCCTTGAGGGAAAAACAATCTCTTGATCAGTGGGTAGAGTTTTGCAACAAAATATCTACAGTGTTGAATCTGTTAAAACTGATTCAATATCATTTTCTCATTCTCATATCAAATGCAGAAAGAATGTTTGGTGTCACTCATTAGACCCATAGATACTACAGAATGGGTGTAAGACCATGAAAAAGTTAACTTTGTATCATTTATTTAGTAGGAAAGTAATGAGTTTTTGAGCATTAGAATTTTAAAGTATTATATGAATATAAAATGCGAAGTCAACTACTACCAAAAAATACCATTTATGTTTTAACAAATGTTTTCAATTAGAATATTTCATATATTGCTAATTCTGTTTTACAACCCTACAAATCATTCATAATTTAAAAATATACTCAAAGAAATAAAATTAATTTTGGTTTACATATGGTTCGAATAGTATATTATAATTAACTTCTCTTTCTTCCTCCTACTCTCCTCCTGGACCCCTTCCTCCTTCTCCATCTCCTTCTCACTAAGATCTGTAATGATTTCAAAGTCTCTCTTTTTTGTTTTTTCATTTGAGTGATAGGTAAACAGTAACTTCAAAGAAAAAATTTAAGGATTCATCAATTGGAATTTTTTTTTTTTTTTGTCTAGAATATGATGGACCTTCCATTAGATATCTTTGGTCCTAAGTTTAGTTCCCACATTTCCTATTTGGATTATAATAAAGTAGAATAGGAAGGTAAATTTAATCAAAGAAAAGTCCCCACCATTGAGGACATGCAAGGTGTCAGCACAGGGCACGGAGTTTGCATGCATCATTAATCAGTGTGACAATTCTAAAAGTGCCCATAGCAATGAGTTATACTGATCTAAAACTAGTTAAGTAGAGTCAGTTAATTCATACAACAGCCCTCAAAGGTGGTAGTATGCATATCCCCACTTGAACAGTGAAAATGAAGTTCAGTGAGTTTAATCTGGATACTCCAGTGAAAATTGGGAGAAGCCATCATGCACTTGCTCTGGGTATTGAACTTGGTGTGCTGCTGGCCTATCCTGCTGCTTCTATGTAATTAGGAAGGGACACCCTTTCTGGGCAGGCACATCTATGAGCCAACAGTGGTGGCTGGATTACAGCCCCCACCTTCCTTCACAGGGGTTCTATCTTGAGCAGGACTCTTCCAGTCCAGGGATATGTGAATGCCCATTAGGATTGAAAAGTATTTAAATGAATTTGAGTTTCAGATAACAGAGACTCAGTGGAAATCTTATAATTCCAGTGCAAAGCCTTTTCCTTTTAGAATCATCTTCTTAATGCCAACTTCAAAAAATGGCAGTATCCTAAGTCCTGAATATACTTGAGGGCACTGAAGTCCACCTGAATGTAGTCAGTATATAGCTCCAGGGGCCTCATGAAAGTGACCGGCAAATTGTTGCTTTCTTGTTAATGTACAGAATCAAGTTATCATGCCTTGTTTTAGAAAATATCATCAGGGTCTGCAGGAATTCTCTGAAATTTCCTGTGATGCCTGATTTAGAGATGAAGTATGAATGAGACTGTTCCATGAGTTCAATATTTTAAGATATGTTTATAAATTATATAGACTATTCTGCTTCAAATAGTATCTCTAAAATAAAACTCAATAAAATAAGACTTGCCCACCTTTAAGAATATGATAATAATCTACCACCAATAAAAACATTGAAAACGGTTGGGAACAATGAAAAGAAAGTCTGGAAATGGAGCATTTCTGATGTTAGTGCCCAAATACCGTAAACTGTGAAATGATATTTAATGTGCAGTTGTCTATATTAGTAGGAACCCTGCAATACAGGTGGATTAGATAAAATACTTGTCATGTTTGTGAAACACAGAGATAACACCAAAGTTGTGCAGAGAAGTACATACTTAATAATGGCCTCATAATTGCTAGTTATTCACATCTAAGATAATTCTTCAGTGATAAACTAGATACCATATTAACATTATTGGAATCATTTAGGGTAGATCATATAATAAAATATTTATTACTGATAATTTTGCTTGATTTCATACTCAATAGCAGATTTATGGAATTTTATTACTACATATATATCCTTTTATTAATAGAATTTATTTGTTGGAACTGTTAGGAGGTTACAGAAAAATTAAACAAAAAGTATATATTGTTCCCAACCCATCCTCTGTCCTAATCTCCCTTACTAGTAGCATCTGGTATTGCTATGGCATTTTTATTACAATTGCTGAATCTATACTGATACATTAAATTTAACTAAAATCTACTGTTTACATAGACTCAATCTTTATACATATAGTTCTATGAGATTTTTTAAATGTTTAATGCCATATATCCACCATTACAGTGTCTTCTGGAATAATTTGCTACCTTAAAAATGTCTTATTTATTCCTTTCTCTGTCTATTGCCTGGCTACCACTGATTCTCATACTTTTTTATATACAATGTCATATAGTCAGAATCATACAGTATCTAGCCTTTAAGACAGGCTTCTGTCACTGAGCAAAATGCACTTAAGTTACCTCCATGCTTTCTCATGACTTGATAGTTCATTTCTTTTTATCACTAAACGAGATTTATTTGCATTATCAAAGTTGGCTTATCTGTTCACCTATTCAATAACATCTTGGAAGCTTCAAATTTTGGGTAATTATGAATAAAGCTGGGCTAAACATTTGTGCTCATATTTTTGGTATGGATATAATTATAAATATTTTTGCAGATATGCAGAAGTGTAATTGCTGAATTGTACAGAAATATGTTTAACTTTGTAATAAACTTCCTTGCAAGATGGCTGTATAATTTTGCATTCCCATTTACCAATGAATGAGTTTCTTGTCAACATTTGGCATTGTCAGTCTTTTGGACTTTCAACATTCTAGTAAATACACTGTGTCATTTCAATTCTGCTTTAAATTGTAATTTCCTAATAACATATGATATTGAACATCTTTTCATATGTTTATTTTCCATCTGTATATCATCTTTGGTGAAGTGTCTTTTCAGACCTTTTGCCCATTTTTTAACTGATCTGTTTTCTTATTACTGCATTGTGAAGAGCACTTCATAGTTTTTGGATATAAGTCCTTTTTTAAGCATATGTGTTTTATAAATAGTTGCTCCCTGTCTGTGGCTTGCCTTATATTTTAATGTAAATAATCAAAATGGATTCATACAGTCTTATGATTTGCCCCTTACAGGAAAATTCTATTTAAATATATATCTCAGACCACTATAGTCTTTGAGTTTTATCATTTTTTATTTGTAGTCATGTGAGACTGTATTAAGTATTAAATTTTATAATTCGTTACAGGACTAGGAGATGTCTAATTCTGAAGTATAAATAAGAAATCATCAATACCATCATTAATTTTACAGATGATATATTCTTATCTCTGTGGAAAAACACACAGTCTAGGATATTACCAATTTCTCAGAGTATTAAAGCAGAGGAGAAAGATGAACTCTCTTATTGGCTTTGGTACTCAGTATAGTGCAATACTATAGAAACGTCACTAACAGAAAGTGGAACAGAAACTTGTACAAATAGTACAGATGAATTTTAGTCACAGAGTGCACTGAAGGTGGTGGTGGGAGGTGGTCAAGATGATCTGAATTAAGTACTGCAACTCACCAGTATATCAACACTGAAGACAAATAAAAAGTATTCAGCTGATAAATATTTACTGATTACTTACTCTGCCAGGAATTGTTCAAGTGGATATATGGGGGCAAAGAATTCTGTTCCCACCCCATATGCACTCATTCAACAAATGTTATTGTTGCCCCTATCATATTAGGAATTGTTCTAGATGTTGAGTGAGCAGTCACGACCAATAGATGTGGATTTGCTCTAGGTGTTTACAGTTTAATGGAGACATCGCATGTGGTATGTGATAAATGATCAATTTATTTGTAAATGTAAAATCTCAATACTGTGATGATGAATCTCACAATAAAGATAATAAGTCAGTAGAGAGAAAAGCCCAGTGTACAAGTTCATTTGGTTTGAGAGAGAAAACTGTGATATAATATTTTATCCCTGGGCATTTGGCTACACTATAATTCTAAATTTGCTTTGCAGTAAGATTAGGGAAACATGTGCATTGCAAGTGTGTCTGTTCAGAGGTAGAAAGGAGAAGAACTGAAATGATAGTCCTGTGATGCCTCCTGATTAGGAGGAGAACTAACCCAGTGAAGGATGGATTGTGGCATGCCTGAAAGGGAAAGGAATGTTAGCAGACACTTGCAGTTAAGAAAGGTGTTTGAAACGTAATCTGGACAGAGAAGTGATACTCCCCAGGACTGCCTCCCTCCATTCTTCTCTTCCCAATTCAGTTACTAGCTAAACTTGTGGAGTCTTTAATCCCTTTAATAATTACAGTACCAAGACAAAAAAAAAAAAAGCAAACAAACAAAAAAATCCAAAAAAACAACAGAACTAGTTTGAGAATAAAAAGACTTAAAAGGCAGAGTATGATATTTCATGATATGATATGATATTTCACTTCTATTTATTAGTAAATAAAGCATATTCTCATCCCAGTAACAGTTACTATGGTCAGACCAGGATCACATTTTTCAAATGCTAATTGACTTGGGATTCTATTTTCATCATTTTTATGACTGCTATAATATTCCATAAGTCCTCAAAAATATGCACTATAGGAAAAATTTTATTCAGACCAAGAAAATAAGTTCTTCTTATTCTCTAGGAACAAGACTGATCTTTAATCCTTGCAGTCATAAAGTAAAGGCTTCATTTCTGATGTTCCTCCAGAAAGATGCACACCTTGGACGAGGAAAAAAATTAAATGCACTTAGAGTGAAAAAATGAAAAGGCTGAGTCAGGGTTTATTTCTGCCAAATAGAATATGGTTCCAAGAAGTTCCATTTTCCAGACTTTGTGCTTAGAGGCCATTGTGTTTGGTTTATGGTCTTGGCTCCCTCCAGCTCAATGAAGATCTGTTCAAGGACACCCAGGAGGATAGTTACATGCTCCAGAGAACCATCTCACTGCTAATGCGCATGTTTTCCTATAAACATCTTGCTTTCTGCCATGCTTCTAACAAAAACATTTATCAATAGAACAGAGCTGGTTGAACAATGGCTGAGATATTTCGTGAACATCAGATCCTGAATTTTTGTTTTAAAACTTGAAGATACCTAGAACTCAGCAATTATGCCATGACTGCTTTGGCAACACTAACCCACCTGATTTTCTTCTAAGTTGTGGCTATTACGTCACTAAATATGTTGAATTCATAATTAGTGTGTATCAAACTGGAAGTGAATCCCATTTTACATGTTTCAAATAATTAGAAAAATTGTCTAATGCCTACACTACCAAAAGGAAAAAAAAAAGCTAGGAAAAAATTTTCAAGTACAGAAAAACAACCAGCAACTAACAGTTTGAGACACTAAAAAGTCTTAGCACAGTTTTAAGCATTAATAACCTCAAAAGTATGAAGTATGAACTTATACAAATATAATTTGAGAGTTCAAGTAGATATATTTCATTACATTTACATATTTTGTGAATCTTGAATAGTGAACTTTTGAATGAATAAAAAATAATCATCTATATTTTGGTTTCATTTTCTCTGAAGACGTCAATATTAATATTGAGTGAAAAAAAATGAAAACACTGATACTAAAAGTTAAAAAAACTCATCCAATGTAAAAGAAGTTTGAATAATTGAATACTTACATAATATCTGTTTATAGCATTTGTATTTTTGAATTATGAAACCTTAAAATAGTAAAACATTTTTGAGACATCCTATTCATTCTTAAAAGATTCCTGGAGTTCCTCCACATACCATAAGTTACTATATGTTGGACCTAAAAATGAACAAGAATTGGACTTTTGAAAAATTACACAGTTATTACAATAGAACACAATGAATACTGGATTTGTGTAAAGCAGATTCTCATCAAAGAAGTTTATGAACTACATTAACTTCACATATGGTATCATATGTATAAAATTATGTTTTATGATAAAACTAGACTTTAGAAGATAGGTAAATTCATAATGGATTATATAACATATACTATGATAACTTAAAGTTTGGCTTTTTGCAATCACTTACACAAAATAATTCTCCAGAAATTGTGAGGAATGTGTACATAGTACTGTACTGCACATATACTTTGCGCTCACACATGATTGTTAAATTGGAGTATCTACTATTTAGAGTTCAATTATTATTTTAGTGAGGCAGTAAACAAGACGCATGCAAATCAGAGAAATAACACAAGGCCGCGGCCACAATTTTAAGGGCATCCTTTCAAGCTGTTATTAACTTTGAGCCCTGGTGATCATTTACTCTGGCTTCAAGTTATTAAAAGTATCTCCGACGTATAGTGCACATGATGCTTGTTTTTAATCACTGTGTATAATAGATTTCACATGGGGAAAATGTTGGCAAATATTTTATAGACTATAAAAAATCTTGATAGTTGAATAAATGCTAGTGCCATGCAATTTCCTTCTCATCCTTATAAAAGCACAGCTTTAAAGGCAATATTTTAATTTCCTGAAAATTCTTGCAGTACTCTACATTTGAAATGAGATTGGAAATGCCACTTATGATAACATTTTAATTTTAAACTTGGTGTGAGTTAGGCCATTATGAAGGTAACTACTATAAACATTTTTTAAAAGATGGCTCACGTCAGACAACTGGGAGGATAAAGACTTGATGGTAGTTTTAATGTCAAGCACTATTAAACGGTATTTGATGTTCATTCACAAGAATACACAACATTCAGACTGTGCCTACATAAAATAAAATAATTGGGCAATTTGTTGAATAGTTAAACTGCACAGTGACTGGACTAAAGGAGAGGGATGTAGCCAAGATTGTCATTTGTGCTTGGATCCTAAGTTCCAATCAGCTTGAATGGGATGATGTGGGTCACCTTCTGAAATCTCACTTCAGATTATTATCATGTTTCTGCTCAGTCATCAGTTGGTTCTTCTTTCACTTGGTTCCACTGCTAAGAAAAAAACACTATTTAACTGGATGTTGTAAAGGGACTGCCCTGAAAGCAGATCTGCATGCAGGAGCTCTATTAGGGTGGGCTCTAGGAATTCATCTCTGTTGAAGGAAAGGATGAAAGTTGATTAGGCCTAGAGCTGCAGTGCAGACTCCAGGGAAGTCCCAGGCATTCTGAAGAAAACTATCCTGACTTGAGCTATCCTGAGTTGAGCTAAAAAAAAAAAAAAAAGGCAGGCCTCTATATCACCCCTTTAATCAGTCATTGGATCTGCACCACTACAGAAAAGCAGTACAACTTTGGGAAAGATGTCTTTCTCTGAGGAAATTCCTGAGAAATAGCTACAAATTGCCTGCCAGCCCCAGCCCCACTTCTAGCATCTGGGAGAAAAAATCTTCTTTTTCCTAAAGGGGGATATGAGTTACTCATCACAGCATCCATCATACCCAACAAGCAAGGACATATTGGCCCCAAATTGTTTTTTGAGCCCTATCTCCAATGATTCCTCTATCTGAAATCTCCTCTCTAGCTTATTAGTTTAACACCCTCTCCAAACTCACCTACAGAAACAGAGATAGTGAATATTGTGGACCGAAGACCAACCTGGAATCAAATTTTTACTCTGACTCTTTCTGACTGTTAGATCAGAACAATTCTGCTGAACTCTCTCTAAGTCAGGTGCCTAATATATGAAATGGGAGTATGCTGGAATATTGTAAATATTAAAACAATATCTATAAAATTTATAAATGTGAAAAATCCTTAGCTTGCAGATGACAAAAAGAAAAAAAATTCCAAATTGGCTTAAATGAAAAAGAATCACATAACTAGAAGATCCAGAAGTAAAGCTAATTCAGGTACAGCTGAGCTAATTCAGGTACAGCTGAGCTGAATTCAGACTTCAAACCAGATATTAGACCTCCATTTTTCTTCTTCTTTAGTTCTTGCCTACCAATACACGTGTTGACTTTTGTCATCTTCCATATACTAGCAAGATGATCAGGAAGATTGGGTCACTACTCCCAGTTTCTTCATTCTTTGTAATAGAATAATATATTGTTGACTTTATCACAGTTTTATGGCATTTAGAGTATACTTTCTATAACCTTGACTTTGGGTATAACTATGTGAGTTGACTCTAGCTAATAATTTATTAGTGAACATGACCCCAGTCAAGGCTGAAATAGTAGTCTGCATGACTTGGTTTACCTCATGAGCATCAATCATTCTCCAGACTTTTACAGTAGTTGCAGGTCCAAGGAGGATAAGACACCAGATGAGCAGATCTGTACCTAACTTGTAGGCAAGAACCCAGAGTTTAGTCCAACCTATCTCAGCCAAGTTGTAACCACCTTATTATCCCAATATTGAGAAGTGAATACCTGCTGTTTCAATTCAGAGTTTTCGGTCAATCTCTTATGCACAATTATTACAGCCATGACTTATTGACAGAGATACCAGCAACTTCCCCATAGACTCAAGGTTTAGACTCTCACATAGAGAGAGGACCATCTCCCCCATTTCTGAAATTTAGGCGTGCAGAATGAATTACAGGAACTCTCGTTGACGTAAGTCATGTGCATATTTTTGACCTAATTATAGTAGTCAGGAAGAAATGCAATACTCACATTGGCCAGGTTCTGCTGTCTATTCCCAGTAGAAAAGGGGGCACTACTCCCCAAGTAAAATGGACACTAAGAAGCCAAAGAGCAATTCATGCCCACTAACTATTCAATTTTTTTCCACTTTTGTCTTTATACCAAACCATCTACCTCTCCGGAGGTCTTTGTGAGCTCCTTTGAGGCTCTCATACAAGGCAGGCACGTACTGGGACTCACAGACACATGTCTGGTGAGAGGTCATGGCCAAGGTGCAGAGGAAACCCACCCAGGAGTTTCATTCAAACTGTGATTGTGCTGCTGAGACTGAGATGGCTGAGCTCCCAAAGCAGCTCTGGGATAGAACAATGACAGGCCACCAGCAGCTGTGCAGACAACTGGAGACTGGGATATGATGTTGGGGTGGTGGAGGGGGAGCGGAGGCAAAGCAGGTGGTGGCTTTTATCTTCTCCACGCCTGGCAGGGTCCATTACTGACTAGCTCAATATGACAGAGCTAACTCTGCTTTCCTATTCAGAAGGGAAAAGAAAAATCAATAGGGTAAAGAGACTTCAGCACCAGCTGTATGAAATTGAAAAGGTTTGCTCCTTCCTCTAACTCCAAATGCTATTAGGACAGTTGGGTGTTCACAAGAGAGGCTCTGTGGTTTCCTAAACACCCTATTATTTTCATGCTTGGGCCCCAAAATCATGTCAGAGGTGTTTTCTTTGTTCTAGGTAATTTGCTTGAATGAGATGTTTACTGTAGCTTGGGACCTGGATGTTCATTTACTCACAGACACTTAAAATTAAAACAAACAACCATGATGTAGACTATTGTTCTTCAGTTTGGAGAGAAATCTGGATGATTCAACACAGGACTGAAGTTCTTTATTATCATTATTAAGGTCAAGCTTCAATTATTTATGGTGGTTTACCATAATTGATATTTTCCTTGTTTAGTTCCCATGCAAAATAAATTACAAAATATTTGAAATATAACCAAATCATTGTGAATATGTGTGGTTCATTTGGGTAGCAAGTAGGATATATAAAATTCAAATTCACTTAAATAATAAAAATAATTTACTGCTCACATAATGGAAATATACAGAGATAGATGAGCTACATGTAATGATCAAAGGACATTATTTTTTTCCATCTTCTCTCTACCTTCTATTTTATGCTTTTGTTGATATCCTTTGCATCATAATATGACTGCCAACTGCATGCAGGGCTCTTTTCTTCTTCATTTGCAACCAGACAGAGACCAGAGTCTAGCAAGCTCACAAAAAGTCCTGAAGTTCCCTTGTTAAAACATGAGCCAACATTGAGCCAAACCCTATATCCAAGGGATGGGCGATAGTAATAAAGTTAAACACGTTAGGATCTTTTCCTGTAGCTAAGGATGGTCACTTCAACAGAGAACACATGGCTATAATGGAGAAAGATAGATTTCTGAAGAAAATTCCACGTGACTGTGACCACAAGAAAGTTTCTTCTTGAACGCCTAAGTCATGAGAGAATGGATGGTTCATGTACTGATTCAGTGAATAACACTAAGTGCACCCTCCTTGTAGATTACAACTCACTTTCACAAGAGCTTGAGATCATGGCCAGGAAAAATGGCAGGAACATAGGAAAACAATGAACCCTGCACTCTCTGTCCATTACTTATAATGAGCTACAATACATACATTGGAACACATAGGCAAGATTGTTTTACACCTATAGGAAAGTTACTTTGACTCTAAAAATGCAGGTTTCTTGTAGTAAAAGATTGTCCCTCTCCCTCCCTACGTCCCTTCTTATACTTTCTCTCCTCCTTCCTGCTTCCTTTTTACCCCGTCCCTTCTCTTCATATAAAATCCGTTTGTAGGATTTCACTGAATAGCAAAACATTGACCCCAAATGACACACTGTCTTAGATCAGACAGTGGTGTCAACTCAAATTGGTGGAGAAGTCGGGAGCTCTATGGTCAAGCCACACACACTGCTCTGTCAGTCTCATCAGAGTACAGGTGAAAGGGCCTAGGTTGAACATTAATCCATTTTGGATCTGTCTACCACATAAGGGACTAGCTGTCACTAGCTTCAAATAGCATTGCTTCTTTCTAGCTTTATATATCATAGTTGTAGTCCTCAACACACAAGGATTTCAGTCTGAAATAACTAAACTTTGTAGGAAACCCATAAGCATGATAAATCTAAATTAGGCATTACACTCATCATCCTGTTAGGTTTAACTTTTCAGGGAGCTCCCAATACAAGAATAACACTGGTAGGTACAACAGCAGATTCACTAAAGCTTCTTTAAAAACAAACATGAAAATACAGTAGGTGTTTTTCCTAGTTTATTATTATTATTTATATTTTTGTTTTCTTTGTGTTACACTAAAAATATAAAGAAATAAAAACAAGGAAAATATAATTAATGACTACTTCATGGACTAATAGGAACAAATATGATTAATATACCCACACAAATAACAAGTAGAAGGAATCTTTCCCCCACCCTACAAATCATGTATATACACAAATAGACTTAATGCTAATCACCATATAAGTCATGTTTTGTCATCTAACTGTATTTACAATGAAATTAAGTGATCCGCCCCATACCTTTGCTTTAGGAAGCATCTATTGAGGCTAGAATGACTTGGAGTAACAATCCAATTTCTAACTAAAGGATAATTCAAACTTTTTTTTTTAAGAGGAAAGAAAGCAGACAGGATGAAGGCAGGCAGACAGTAGGCAGGATGGAAAAGAGAGGAAGGAGAAGCATTTTATCCACTCAGTTGTTAATTTTCATTGTTCCTCCCAGCCCTGGGCTTCAACCCAGGTCCCGGGGTTGTATGTGGATTATGCTCCCAGTGCAGGCTTAACATTTCAGCCACCAGGGCATGCCAATTTAAACTATTTTAAAGCTTTCTCCTACTCTGTGCTTCTGCTTTGGCAGAAGAGATGAAGGTGACGTAGCAGATTTTCTAGGAAGATCTTAGAATGAATATATAACTAAAAGGTGCAGAGTGGCTCACACTTTCTGACTGGTACTGATTCTCTATAATAAGGTTCTACTTGAAATAGGGAAGATGGGTAATGCTATTTATATAGTCGTACAAGTCCTACAAAGTTTACACTTCAAAAACATCTTTTCCTTCTTTTTACTTTACCCTTGCCATTTCTGGCTATCATTATGACATGTCCCTCGACAGCGTGGTGAATTTCTGCAGAGGAACATGTTGTCTTAGGATTTATGACTGCTTGAACTCTACAATCTGGAGAAACAGCATCATGTGCACTGTTTTTATAAAGCTAAGGTTAAAATAGCAAATGAAACGTAACCTTGCAAATATTCTGGAACCAGACACTCTGTATATTGGGAGGGGAAAAGAAAGAATAAAAGTGCTTGCCTCTGAGTTGAAATTTGGTTGGAAGTCAGAAGATAAATTTTCAGGAAACAACCCATAACTAAGCTGAAACAATTTATTCAGTGTAAGAAAAATAGGGGGAGTGGGGAAAAATCCCTGTGACTCAAAGGGTATAAAAAAATAATTAAGTGGGATGGAGTTTAGTTTATCTTCCATCTCAAGATGTGTAAGTTTCTTAAAATCAGGAACACTGTGACTTGGTTATAATAAAAACCTGAGGGGGCTATTTAGTCTCCTTCTACAGGTTTTCTAGGAAGGACAAAAAAGGCTCTCTATAGAAATGTGGGGTAATTAACAATTCC
The DNA here is from genome assembly GCA_004363575.1 of Solenodon paradoxus. Classification (NCBI taxonomy): domain Eukaryota; kingdom Metazoa; phylum Chordata; class Mammalia; order Eulipotyphla; family Solenodontidae; genus Solenodon; species Solenodon paradoxus. The sequence goes on from RJWH01000003.1 coordinate 2,004,043, forward strand.
TATAATCAGACCTCTCTCATGTGAGTCCAGAACTCAAGTGTGAGAGGACACACACCTGGAGTGATGATGGTTTTTTTTCTCTGCTCCCCTCATTAGTGAGAAAAGTTGGCCAGAAGGACCAGGAGGCAATGAGAAACTTCTATAATCCCACAGCAATCTTTAGGAGGTTTTTATAAATCTTATATAATGTCACGATGACAGATTTTTCCAAGAATCCTAAATGATTTAGGCTTCTTTGGGGAAGGATCAAATTAAGGGGCATATTTTTAAGCCTGCTGTCTTGATGGAGTGTCTGGAGACCCAAGAGCAGCTCTACCTAAGCTCTCTCCAGTGTCCTGGGGCGATACCCATAATGAATGAACCAGGATATAAGGAAACCAGGTACAGGTGCTGGCTTTTTTCCTGAGACAAATCTCCTCCTCAGGCTGGAGCTGGGGGACCAACATTTGCAGCAAGAGTTCAACTGCCTGGGATAGAATCACTGTTTCATCAAAATCCACCCTGCTGAACCCCAGAGTCTCCATTTCCTCAGTGAAGACAGTTAGTTACACATAACTGCTACATTTTCTGCAGTCAGTCTTTTGAGCTTCCCAACTGCTCACCAAACACAAAAATAAAATAAAAGGAGGAGAAATCTATCCCCTCATGATGTAAAGTGTTTAAACATTTTCTTAAAATTTAGCTATCTACCTTAATCAGGTGATAATGAGCATAGTTTATTAAATGAATAAATACTAAGTAAACTGGTTGCACATTTTAGTAAGTTACAATATCTATGGTTTTATGTGGGCTCTCATTATATAAGGAGAGCTGGTCCTCCTATTTAGCATCAAAGAAGCAGGAAAACTTATTAATTAGTTCAGCTAATAATGTTACCTGCTTGCCCAATCTGTGGTTCTAACTAAAGAAATACCAATTCTGTAAGGCTTTGTGTTTCAAAGAGAAATGTTGAAATCTTAACCCTCATTGTCTCTGAATGTGAGCTTATTTGAAATTAGGGTCTTTACAAATTTACTTAAGATGAGGTTATGGGGGTTGGGGGGGCGCTAATCCAATAAGACTAATGTCTTTATAAAAATTTTAAAAAATTGGGCACCAGCACAGGCATGCAAATAAGGAGCACACAATGTAATATGGAGGATTGGAACAAGGTCCCTCTGAGTCAGAGAATACCAAAGATTGAAGCACAAAGCTAGGATAATCAAGGAAGGTTTCCCCTGCAAGTTCCTGGGTGAATATGACCCTCCTGAAGTGATGCCATGATTTCAGACTTCTGACCTCCAGAACTAGGAAGTAATACATTTCTCCTGCTCCAAACCACCCAGTTTGTGATACTTTGTAACAAACATGCTAGGAAACTAACAATACAAACCACTGAGATTTCCTCCCTCTATAACAAGGAAAGGTTAAATAATTTAATAGCAATTAAAGAGTACTTAAAATATTTCTCCAGATTATCTTCTCACCATGCCCCACCCCTCATGACTCCCCTCCCCACACACACACTTACAAGTAGATTTTACTTCTATCAGACCTCTCCAATTTAGAGGTGTGAAAATCATCAATATATAACACTTCTATTACATGCTGATAACAGTGGTTCACTTCCTTTTCATATCATTGACCACTAACATCAAAACAATTCATTCCTCTCTACTCCAGTAGACCTTAAACTCTATGAGGACAGGGATTTTTTGTTTAATTTTTTTCCCCCTTTTTTTGCTCACTGCTGGCCAAGTGCTTGCCTCATGTCTGGCACATAGTAGTTTAATAAATGCATGAAGTGTGCTGAATTAACTGCTAAGTCATAGGAGGATTTTGAAGCACAATGAAAGAACCAGATTAGGTGAGAAGGAGGCAGGGTAGAGGAGCTCTTTCAGGGGATAGAGGGTGGGGAGTGAGCTGGGAAAGTGGTCCAGTCCCTAAAGAGTTTCTTTGACACTCCCCTTTATCAATTCCCATAGCTCTCTTCTCTTTGGATTCAAGGATATGCTTGGAAATGCAATGTCCTAGCATCAGATGAGTGGGTTTTATGCCACAGTTTTCCTCATGGCCAGGTGACAACTTTAGCTAATGATACTGCCAAAGGGAAATGGAAAACCAGAACTGAGTGGTGGAGCAACCTGTGTGTTATACAGAGTTGTGTCTTCCTCTTACTTGCTATGAGGCATAAGTCAGCCTCACCAAGTTTCAGCTTATCTAAAAAATGGGGGAAGAGTAAAGTCTTAAAATCTGTCTATGGCAAGAATTCTGTTGGTTTATGAAAAAGTTAAAATGAGAATCAAAAAGTAATACTACAGTATATCATTGCTTTTATGATACACCTTTAAAAAAGAATTATATCTTAATAGTTCTATAAAATTCTAAGCATTTTTACAATTAGTCACTGAAATGTTAGGAATCCAACATTTTATTTTAACTGAATACATAATATGTGAATTTGCCAATCTTTGTTAGAGACAAAACTTGTTCTTGAGTAAATTTGGTAGGGCTTGATATTCAACATTAATCAATCCTCCCTGACTTCTAGTGCTGTTCTGTGCTACAGAGAATCAACAGGGAAAGCCTCCTTCCTGGGAGCTAGAATCTGAATGCAAATTGGTTCCTCTGATTGAATTTGACTGCACACACTTTTAGAAAGAGGAATAATGAAAGAAGGGCAATTTTTTCGTTGACTGGCAAGCCTGGAGCCAGAATTAGTAGGTTTCCTGAAGCATTCTAAGGACAGTTGCTTGTTTGGGAGTATTAAAGGCAATTGTGGTGAATTCGGTAGAAGCCTTCTGATTCTATACTGGTGGAGAGAGGTGGCAGCTTCCCTGATGGGTCAGTCCCTGATTACTATTCTGGAGTCATCCCTTGAGATCCAGGAGAAAGTCTCATCTTCCTGTTTGTTACTATTATATATCATACATATTTAATTATCTCCTCTGAAACTCCTTTAACTTGAACTACCTAAAGTAGTTTCTATTTCCTGCAACTGACCACAGTAACATAGTAGGGTCCATTAGTTAGAGTTCCAAATTGTCTTTCTTGCACTAACCCTAATCCTAATGCATTATTGTGATTTCTAGTCTCTCTAGAGTTGATTGAAAGTACAATATCAAACAAGGTAACCTAAGTAAAGAATTTGCCTAGTTTCTCAGGATTTCCCCTATCCTTCTACAGTAGTTTTACCCACACCCAAGGACAACATGTAGTGATCATAACAGAAACATTTTGCAGTGAGAATGACGGCTTATCTATTCTGTTGGGTCTATTATAAGATGATAATTTCCAAAGCTTTTATGGAAATCACCTCATAGTTTTGTTTTTGCTTTATCTGTGTGTTTTTAATGAGAACTGGAGATAACTTTTGTAAAATATCTAGGTAATGCCCAGGATATTGAATGGCACTGAATAAAAGTGCACAGAAATGCATTTAGACTGGAGATGATATGACAGGTCTTTGCATTACAAAGGCTTATGCTAATTTTATGATTCCAAATTATTCTAAAAAAAAACATAGAGGCAAAATCAAACTCTATAAATAAAACACTATTCAGGGAAGGTTAAACAATTATCAAACAAAATAATGTAGCTCAAATTGGTCCAACAAGTCACTTAGAACAATCACCTAGACCAGGCCTAAAGAAATGGAAGCTCTATGAGTGGTTTGACAGAGCTTAAATTCTAGGGCTCTCTGGGGCTGGGGTAGTTCCTAAGTATGCCAACTATAATAGGAGGGGTTCATGAGTAAATTCTGACCAAATATGGAAAAGTACCTAAAGATAAAATGGTAGCATAAGGACTAAAGGAGACAAATTTCCTTTTCTGCATCAAAGCTAGTTGTAAGCCATGTGATTGTAGCTTTAATGCTAACCAAAATTTACTCTAAAACTTAAAATTCATGGTATGTACAATAGCTCTCCAACAATAAGTATATTTAATTAAGCAGCACATACCATTCCTTGGCTGGGTGAGATAAGCTGGAGTTTACTTACTATTCTTGCACTCACAAACTCCCACTTGAACAAGTCTGTACACAAGACACTTGGAAGTTCCCATGAAACAAATAGATGCCTTGGGCTTTTGCAGGTGAATTTAATCATTACCATATTATTACAATGATGAAAGACAGGCTAAAAATTGTATTCCTTAAAGCCAACCACAGTTAAAGGAAATTCCAGTCTCTTCTAGTCTGTCAATAACACCTGCCATAAGATTCTAAACGGTTTGCTTCTGACAAAACTTTTTCAACAATTGTTTTTTTATGTTTGAAGATGACTGTTTTATTTAGCAAAACAGCCAAGAGGTCTTTGGAGCTTCCCATCTCATTAGTTAAACCGATACTTCATTACATCATTCATAACTAGATTTTTATCACAAATGAATACATTGTTCTTCCATCCAGAAAGACAAAATAACTTTCATCAAAGAGTGATCCTTAACTTGTTCCTTACTCCTGACTATAATATAAGGGGGAACTGCCTGAAGGGAAGTTTTGAAGTATGTAGAAATCAAACTCTTCCTCCAATTTTACTAAATTTTACACACCAGAGAGTGAGTGCTTATAAGAATAGTCACAGATTGAGCATGGGGACTTTTATAGCTTACATTCAGAATTCCTAAAGCATTCAGTTTTCATTTTTATCATAACCAAAGAGAGTTTACTCATTTGTGTGTCTTCTTTGTGGCTTCATCATAGTTTAGAAGTCAAAAAACAATAGTTGTCAATATTATTTAACTTACAGCTAAATTAAGATTGTCTTAGTAGCAAAAATTTTTTAAACATAATATATTAAAATACTTTGTTAATAAGTGTGTGTGCATGTGTAAATAAATAGCTAACTAATAGAAAACCCATTTAGAAGAAATATCTCTGCTTAGTCAATAAAATTAAAGATATGTTTTAAAAGGACTTAAAACAGCTAGTTTGTGAGAGATCCTCAGTCTCAGCTTCCTGTAGTACTTCCTTCAGAAGTTGACTAAGAGGTAGTTTTATGACTTTTTTGTTTGCTTCTTGTGACTTGGTTAAAGTGTAGCTTGGTTACATGGGTTATATTTATACAATATTTTAAAAAAGGGTAATTATTCCCCAGTAATGTCCTGTGGCCTTAAGAAAAACATCAGCAAAGTCTCCATCTCTGAAATTTTACTGTTAGACTCTAATGATCTCTAGTAGCAAATCTGAATTTCTAAGACAAGGGCTGCTTGTGATTAGAAAACATGTTCATCTTTGTAACCCTAGTGACTCCTGGCATGGGTCCTAGAAGGTTCTGAATAAATCCAACTGTATGAGCAAGTAAAGAAATGAGGGTATGTAAAATTTAGTATTGTTTCAGAATCTTTTGATATAATTTGTGTATCTTATTTAGCTTGGCTATATTTCAAGGCTAAGATTTACAAGTTCACACCAAAATAGTCCTCAGAAATTTTGTCTGAACTCAAATTGTTAGCAGTACAGTTTGTGTTAGTTTCTAACTATATTACTTCTGAAATTGGAATATTATATTTCTCTTTTTCATGAGAGAGATTTCAGAAAGGTGTCTCTTGGAAAAAAATCAAAAGTGACAGCAGCAATGGGCCCAAATTTCTGCATGTCTATAATCAGCTGGAGCTGAGTGGAATCTGTGCCATTTAAAAGGTTCCAATTTACCACTGCTCCCTATTGACTTCAGGCAACTGAAGCAAATGATCAGGCTCTATTTCTAATGGTGCACACTTTGTTGTTTTCCTTATACCATTACCACTTCTCTCATTTGGTCCCTGAAGGCATCTGTGTTTGTACTCTCCTTAAAACTAGCTACTTTTTCCCATCCTGTGTCTAATATCTGGCTATGTACACAACAGAGGATAAGCAAATACTGGTTGATAATGATAGGGTCATCAATTGCATTAATCTGAAAACCAACCAACAAGGTAACATGTCATAGATAACATCATCACTACTCAAAGAATAAATCTCTTAGAAAACTTGAATTTTAGAATGTTTGAACTTTTGTTTTCCAATACGTTTATCCAAACTGAAAACAGAATCTGTTGCACTGCACTGCTACTCGAGTAACAGTCTATTTTAACTGCAGTCAGACACCTAGAGTTTGATCCTGGATTTGACTGCTGGACTTTTAAACATTTTAGAGAAAACTGAGACATAAGTCATCTCTAGACAGCAGCAGACAACAAGCATGACCCAACTGAATGTTGTGCCACTGCTCTTTGTCCCTCAGACAGGGGTTCTCAAAACAAAGCATACAACTGCAGGCCAGCATACTTGGTCCCTGAGTAATTGAGTACTGAGTGAACTGCCCTCAGACAAAAGCACTTTTAGAGGTGCTCTGGTAGTTTATCAAATTAACATCTACTCCCTGACAACTGTAGTAGTCATCTTTTCTGGGTTCTTCTCTTTCCCAAACACTCATTCTTTGTTGCTGTTGAAACTTTTACCTGCTCTCAATCTATCCTGTCTGTCTAGAACCCCACTATTATTCCTCAAATCAGAAATGTGGAGAATTTCATAATCTATAACATTTACTAATATTTCCATGTCTTCTCACTCTACAATAACTTTTGCTAGGATTTGATGAAGGGAAAGTCATGTCATTCACTGGATGAAAGATACAGGCTCGTTTTACAGCACACAAGTTTGTTTCAAAATAAAGCCTAAATCAAACAATTTTATGTATTACTATCTTCTGAAATTATTAAAATGTTGTAAACATGCAGAAAGGCAAAGAGGGCAATTTGTGTATTCTCCACCAATCTATATTTAGCTTTAATATTTTTTTTCCATATTGACTTCAGAAATCTGAATTGAAATATAACACATATACAACAAAGACCAATCTCAAGCTGTAAGGCTAGATGGGCTTCTCCAAAACAAACACTGCCATGTCTTCTACTCCCTGGAGCAAGTTATAGAACATCACCAGAATTCAAGAAACTTCATTTATACCCAGTTCCAGTCACTCATAAAGGAGATCTTGATATTGGGGAGTACAAATACATCAAATTTCTGTGTGAACTTGATTGTGGTCACCATCACAATGTGTGCATACATAAAATCACATTTTTATATCTGATTATATGAAGCCTTCTTCAAGGCTGTCTTTACAATTTTTGACCATCACATTTCTATATTATTTTTCAAACCATCTTGCTACTTTACAACACACTCACATGCATGCGCACATACACACAAACAGAAATTCTTGCACTTGTAAATTGTAGTTGTGCTGGCCTTGTTGTCACTTTATTTTATTCTTTGACAAATAAAAATTATATATATATATTTATGTGGTATAATATGTGATCTTATATATATGTTTACATTATGAAATGATCACAATCAAGTTCACACATTCATCACCTCACAGTTAACAATTTATGTGTGTAAACACTTAAGAACAACTTTCTGCAAATTTCATATTAAAGAAGTCCTATTAATTGTTAGCATCATACTGCACTTTCGATTCTTGGTACACATACTGCACCCAGATCTTGGAAGTCTGTATCACTGACCAACACCTCCCTATTTCCCCAAAACCCAATCCCTGACAGCCACCATTCTACTCTTTGTATCTATGAGTTAAACACTTTTTTTTAGATTTTACAAGGAAGTAAAATCATGTAGTATTAATCTTTCTCTAACTGACTTACTTCATTGGGTATTATTTCCTCTGGGATCATTCATATTGATGCAGATAACAAGATTACAGATGAATAGCATTCCATTGTATATACAGACATATGTCACTTAATGATGGAGAATGATGCCAGAGAAATATCATTAGGCAATTTGGTCATTGTGTGAATGCAACATCGGTTGTAAATTTTATACGCTTTGGGGCCAGGATAAATAAAACAACATGAAATTAAATGAAACACAAGGGAAAATAATGTTACCAAGAGACAGGATAAACATGAGATATATCAGGCTGCTGCTAGCATAAAATGCTACAATATTATAATGCCTGCAATTTTCTCAGGAAACAGGAATTTTCAGATCACCATTGTGTACAAGGTCCCTTGCTGACCAAAATGTTATTATGGCACATATATGTCTGAGTGTATACACATATATAAGGACATGCATGTGTGTATGTATATATATATATATATATATATATATACACACACATACATACATTATGTATAGAACACTTTTTTTTCACCCATTCATTCTTTGATGAACATTTAGGTTTCCATATCTTGACTATTGTCAATGATGCTGCAGTGAACGACGGTGTAGATATTTCTCTGAGACAGGAATGATACTTTCTTTGACTTTCAGTTATATATCCAGAGATGGCATTACAAAGCTGACTATATATTTTATAGATTAACTCCTTATCAGATAAATGGCTTGCAAATATTTTCTCCCATTACAAAGATTGCATTTCTATTTTACTGATGATTTTTTCTGCTGTTCTGAAGCTTTATAGACTAAAATAGTCTCATTTGTTTAATTTTGCTAATGAGCTTGATTATATAGATTTTTGAATGAATAATTTTTAGGAATTATTTTTAGGATTATTCCTAGAATAATCTCAATTTAATTTTAATATGCCATCTCTTTTATATTTCTGGAGTCTATTCAATAATGTTTTATTTAGAATATTAACATTTTTCACAAAACATATTGGCCTATAATTTACTTTCCTCACAAATTTCTTGACTGGTTTTACTATCAAATTGATAGTTGACTGAAAAATTTGTATCAATATCTAGCTGTTTTGTTGGAAGTTTTCAAATTATTGTTGAAATTTCTTTCCAAAATATGTGAGTATTTAGATATTTTAAGTCAAAGAAATTTTTAAACTTTTAAGAAGTGTTTAAATACATTATCATATAGTTATTAATAATATCTTATTATTAAAATATATATGATAGGTAAAATGCTGATATCGATAACTTGTGCTCTTTTTGTCCCCAAATCGATTATGTTAGAGTTCAGCAATATTGTTAAATTTTTTAGAATCAAATTATGCCTGTTTTGAAATTCTATACCATGTTTGTTTTCTACTGCATTGATTTATTCTTTTGTCATTATTGTACCTTTCTTGTCCTTTTGTACCTGGGGACCAAATACTTAGGTCATTAATTTTTAAAACATTCCTCTTTCTAATATATGTAAGGCTATAAAATTCCCTCCAAGCACTTCTTTTGCTATATTCCATAAGTTTTGTATGAAAAATTTTCATTAAAATATGTTTTAAATACTTTGTAATGTCCATTAGGAATCTTAACTTCCTGGGGTCATTAAGTCATTCCTTGATTTCTACTCCCTTAGAATTTTTTTTTAATTCAACATTTTGTTATAATAGCTGCTTAACACTTGTTAGGCAAAGCATTATTTCTATATGAGCTTAAAACTTCACAATTTAATGAGTTTTACATATTGTTCTTTTAGAATCAACATACTTTTTCAAGTTGTTTTATCTTAATTCTTGTCCATGAAATTATCTTTAAAAATATATAATTTATCAAGTAACAAATCTCTCATCTGTCTTCAAACTTTAATTGAATCCATATGAATCCAAGGATGGACACAACTCAAACAAAAATGATAGCTAATGTTTCATATTTTATCTTTCAAAGCATTATGAAATTTAACATTGATTTGTCAAATTTGCTTTGTGCATATAGCTTGTTACTAAAAGGTCATATACATGGTATAATTGAAAAGAAATAAAACAAATATGATGCAGTTTTTATATTCTTTCAATATTTGGTATATAATCATAATTTTCATTTGAAATAAAGAACCCAGTCTGAACACTTGAATTTTTGCATTAGATTCAATTGCTTAGAGAAACTGTAAGTTATAATGGTAGCAGAATAATTGTGTCAATGGCATTTTTTTTTTACCAACTTCAAATTATTAAAACAGTTCTGAGTAGAGTAAATGGAAGAGACAGGTGAACTGTTTTTCTCCTCTGTTGTTCCTAGCCATTTCCACACTTCCCTACCCAGCTTTTTTGCCAGAGGATGTTGACCCCTCCTTCTCCAATCTACTATGTCAACTAGTGCTCCTACCACCTAATTTCCTGTTAGAAAAGTGCCACAAGGAGCCCTAAAAGAAGAGATGATGGGAAGAGAAGTCGGAATGTTTTTCCTCTATCAGCCCTGACCAGGATTTTGACGGTGGCTATATCCTTCCAAGGTCACAGTTTCTGTCAGGTATCCCTTCTTCTGTTATTCAATCCTTGGGTACCACCTATGTGCAGGCATAATGATAAGTGCTATATAACTAAGTGCTAAGAAAAAAATTATGCATATAACACGTATATATATATATATATATGCATGCAACATACAGTCTTGGATGTATATTTGTGCGTACATTATCTTATTTAATTCCTAAAACAACTCTTGAATAGCCTCCCCTTGGCTATAGTTACGGCAGTCACACCTGATGCCTTCTTGAAGACTCAACAAGAGAAATTTTGTTCAAAATTTTACATGCAATTAAACTTTGATGGTTAAATCATAATTCAATTACATTGGAAACCAACTTTCAAAAACTACTTACATGTATTCTGAATCCCTTGATAAAGAAAATAATTCTTTCCTAAAGATTAAGCTCATCCTAATTGATTTGTTTTCTAAGTTAAAATGTGTGTATTCAGCCTTTCAGATTTTAAAGTTCAACCAGTGCAAATAATATGTCTTACTAAGCCTTTACTTAAGCTGTCAGTTAAGGAAATAAATCTTCAATTGTCTACAGAGAAGAATATTTAGCTGTTGCTTTACAGGTGACTTTTACTGTTTCAGCTTTTTTTGTGTGTGTGAGATATCACAACATTTATTTTCTTTTATCTGGGCAACATGACAGGAAATTTGTATAGTGTAGGCACAATATGATCATGAATGAACATTTACTTTAAAATTTTATTATCTCTAACTAGATAGGTGCCAAAATGTTTGTGTGAGACCACCTTTTCCTGATCAGTATTACATATTATAAAGGTACAAGGTAAATGAGAAGATTTTATTTATTGCACACAGCATATATATTCTCATAGTTTAAATAGTCACTGGTTGTGATTAACAGTTTGCTTCAAATGTTTACCCAGAGGGTTATACTTCTATGAAATTTGAGGGCAGTTGAACTAAATATGCTAGGAAAAGACCCTCCTCCATACATTATTATTTTTTTTAACTACCATAGTAGATAGCATCTGGTTGCATGTAGTTTAAATTCATCTGAAATCCCAATCTAAACAAGTTCACCAATAGCAAGGGGCAGTTAAACATTCCACTAACTTTAGATAATTGAAACCATCTTCTTAAAAATTACCTTCAATTACCGGACTCCAACAAAGAAACAGACAGCTCTGGCAAAATACCAGAAGGGGCAAGGGAGGGAAAAGAGAGAAAATAAGAGAGAGAGAAATAAGAGGAAAGCGGCGGGGGGTGGTGGGGGGGAGAGGGGGAGAGAGAGAGAGAGAGAGAGAGAGAGAGAGAGAGAGAGAGAGAGAGAGAGAGAGAGAGAAAGAGATCAAAGTATATTTTCCAAAGCACAACGGAAGATCATTAAATATTCTACAGTATTTTTAAGACTGGATGGTTAATGTTATGCCCACCCAAAAGATATCTGCAAGGTTTTTCTGGGCTCTCTTCCACATAGATTGACAGCTATGTTGGTGATATAGGGCTGAAGAGTTCCCATTTGCCCATCAAGTTCTTGTAGGAACAGTGATGCTTGTACGTAAACTAAAGCGGCCTGGTAGAGGAAAACGTCGACACTCTCCAAAATCTTAAAGACAAGTTGAAAAAGGGCTACACCCCTTTAGAAATGGGGACCCCATGGTAGCGCTCCCTGATTTTTTCCACTTTAGTCCCGATCGTTGGGCCAGTTCTGATAATCTGTGTGTTACTAATGCTTTCTGAGATTCCTCCAGGTGCTGCTCCAGACCAGGGCCTGCTCTCCTGGGCCAGAGGACACCAACCTCTGACCCCCTCCCCTATACGCCCCACCTGTCAGCGGGAAGTAGCCAGAACGCTCACGCCACCCCTTTATCCTATCAAGGAGGTTGGAATGTTAGGCTGGTCCAGGGACAAAAGCAGCAGCGGCCATGCCCAGGAAAGGCCAAGCCCGGAAAAAAGGTGGATGACATCAGAATAAGGGATGCAACCCCCACACCTGGATTCACAGGGCCAATCCCCAATCGCCACATAGGAAGCCCTGAAATTCCTCTGCTTAAAGGGCCGGTCCCCCTTTGTTCTGGCGCGCGACTTCCCAGCCCGCGACTTCCACGGCCCTCTGCGGACGTGGGAATTTCGGAATTTCTCCCGGGTGTGCAAACCCCAATAAAGCCCTGGCTATTCGACATTTTTTGTCTAATTGAACCTTTTCTCCTCGTGGAGCCCAGAAAAACCTTACAATATCCAAAAGATATTTTTAGTGGGAACATAGGATTAGAGTCTAGAAAGCTATTACCATTTGCTTTTATTTCAGTTTCTCACTTTCAAGCAGTAATATCTCTAAAACATCATAGACAGATGTTTAAATCTGCTTTTCAAAGTAATTCAAAAAAACTTCACAATTTCCTGGTTCTTAGCATTAAAAAATATCTTGTAACTTTCAAGCATACCTGCAAACTATTATTTATAAATTTTTCATTGTATACATTCAAATTTTGAAGTTATAAACTAGGTGCATGCCAAAATATTCACAGTTCTTCTGGTTTAGAGTCTATATTTCATTAAGGGCATTGCAACCATTTTTATAAAAGGGTTATCAAATTGTTTCATCTTTGTAAAGTCTTTTCCATAACATCTAATCTCTGGGAATGGTGGGGCAACAGAATTTATTTAAGTTTTCTTTTATCTTTTTTTTTTTTTTTTAAGAAAAAATGCAAGCATGAATGAAGGTGAGTACAGGGCAGGCATGAAGAAAGAAGAGGTGGTAACATTTTATTTTATTTTTATTTTTGGTTGTTTTCCCTTGGACTCGGGACTCAAACTCAAGGGTATGTGGCCTTCATTCCTTTGGAGGTGACTGACCTAACCGCTACTCCACCAGGGCAAACCTCCTCTTTTATCTTAAAGGCTCTTTGGAGTCAGGGAGCATGTATCATATTATTTTGTATAAATTAGATATTGCAACAGTCCATGAGTCAATCCTTATATCAATCTACTGTATCAGTGATCATTGACTTACTGTCATTGATGGCAAATTTACTATCAACGATAGTAAAGTTTTGATGGTAATTTGAACCAGGTACAAAAAATAATAATAAAGGAATAGAATTCTGTGCTAGATAATCAAGTTTGATTACTTCTAATTTAAATGTCAGAACAATATGGATTTTAAGTAGCTTCTAGACAGATGCATTAAAACACCTAAACTTTACAGATAGACACCATTGTGCTTTATTTAGTGAGCAAGATCATTGAACCAGTTCTGATACAAGGCTACAAGCTTGTTATAAAAAAGGTTACAGATGGGAAATTTATATTTTAAGAGGAGATTTCATTTCAGAAAAGTGATGATAAAGTGACCTATCCAGTTTTTGTTTTTGTTTTCTTCTTTTTCCTACTGCATAGTCTCAAATATGTCCTAGGTGTAAAAAAATTAAGAATTGGCTGCCATATTTAATACAGCACTTAGCTCAATCTGTAACTATGTGTGTACACATGTATTAACATCTGTCTCTATCTCCCTGCCCCTCAACATGGCAGACATCATAAATGCTTTGAACATAGTACTTGATACCTGATAGGAACTTAGCAAATAACTTTTGGATAAATGGATAAATGAATGAATGATTGGTCACAGTGATCTAATAAGTTGCGATTATTTAGTCATATAGTTGCACACCTGTCAATTTGAAGTATTTGTTAAGGTGTTATGTAAAGGATAGCTGGGTCAAATTCCAGTCTATTCCCAGACATGCCCACACACTCTGTTCCACTGTCAACTAAACCTCTTTGCCTTACATTGCCGTTACACTCTATAGGTCCAACTTGCCTAAAAGAACTTCAAAATCTATTTTGAAAGAACTTTAACTTGATTTGTAGTCTACTCCAAGTCTCTTTAACAGAAAATTCACAAATCATAATTTAATAAATTAAATTGAAGACTGGAAACAAAGTAACTGAGTTCTTACCCTAACCTGTCATTTGTGCTAAGTGACATAAGGAACATTATCTTTTCAAGCTTTAGTATGTTCTTTTGCAAAGTACACAAAATAAATTCCTAAAGTCTGCCTTGTAAGTCTAACAAAAATAAGCCTTAAGGAGATTTGGTGCAGTTTGAGGACTTTCCTTACTGTAATATTTAGTTGGAGTTTTCTCAAAGACTGGGTACCCTATGTTTGATGTGAAGTCAGTTTTTTTGAAAGTGATGCAAGGTTGTTGTTTTCACACCAGTGATTCCCAGAATAAAGGATTTGGTCCATGTATGACAATGAACAGACACCTGGGGTATGGGGTGAGTGAGATCTTAAGACTTAGGAAGGACTGGGGTAGGCAGAAAGTGTCTGAAATAATCTTCCTTCCTCAATAGGCCAATGAGAAGATTAGCAGTTCCAATCATCTGGATACAGGGTAAGAATCACTTTATACTGGCCTGAGAAATGTTACATGAAAACAAAATAGATATTTAAAAAAAGGGACAGTGTCAGAAAAAATATACAATCCTGCCTATTCTTGATTTCTCTCTCTTAGGCCTTAAAGTTTTGACTACTTTTAAAAATGTTCATTTTACCCAACTGCTACTTCTATGACCAGTAAAAATTCTCTTTTGAGTATCCTATCAAGAGATCCTGGGCAGGTGTGCCCTAATAGCTCAGGAGTCAGGCTGGGTCATAAACTCTGTAAAGTCCAAGGAACAGGTTCAAAATCTGGGGCCAGCAGGAACAACCATAAATAATAAATATAAACAAATACTTCTTTCTTCTCTTCCTTCCTTTCTTCGACAAGTCAAATCCTTTCCAAAGGTCTAATTTCAACACTTTTTTTTTAAATAGTGTTTCCCACCTTTTAACTCTCAGACTGATCACATTCCCCACATTCAAAACCTTTTCACTGATACAGGTAAGCTGGCTCCTCTCTCCATATCCCCATTCTCCAGCACTGAAGACAGAGGAGGCACTCTCTGAAAACACTGAGGAGATCATTCTTAATTTCTTCAGGCTCCAGTGCTTCACTTCAAAGATTTTCTTCTCCCTCAATTCAGACTAACAGCAAATTGATTTTTGAAGCTTCTGCTCATTAAATTGTATCATGTATTCTAAGTCCTTACAACATTTTCAGATACATAACTTAGGATCTCACAGGGAACCTAGTACTACTATGCATAGAAAGTATATTTTTTAAAAAAGAACATATATTCAGTACATATTTGACAAGTCAGTGAAACTAGCATTGTATAATGGACAATGAAATGTATCTACAAAGTAAAATCTTTTGTTCTTCATATTCCACAGCATCCTCTTCTTTGGCAACAGATATTTCAGAGGTTGAAATACATTTAACAGTATCTTTTCTGCTTAACACATTTTTAAAAATACTTTCAGACCCTGCCACTTATTCTTCAAAATCTCTGTAATAATGATTTTTTTAAATTACATATTATAGATAGATTTTTCTTTCTCAGAGCAGTCTAAAGAACTCAGAATCAAGTGAAGAGTCTGTGAACAAAGTTGTATAATACCAATGATGACGCTGACACTGATTATAATAGTAGGTAACATATTTTGAATGCTTACTAGTTGCAAAGGACTGGATTAAACTCTTTATAACTTTACAGCTCAGAGTAATACTATGAAGCAGATTATATTATCATCACATTCTAGAAATGAGAAAGCTCAGACCCTAGGAGGTTAAACCAATTGCCACAAATCAAGTGTTAGATGTGGGACTCAAAAACATTTGCTTTTAACAGCTAGAAATACTGCTACTCCTAAAGATTAAAAATAAGTTGGAACTATAAAAGAAAATGAAATTAACATTTTTTTCCTCTGGTTTTCAAATAGGCCACAGGCAATTCCAAAATTCTTTGGGAAGTGGCAGGTTCAAAGAAATGGGGTACTTAATTACCTGAGAGTAAGAATAGCACCATCATCACCACTTTTTTTATCCAAGTGTTCTGGATAAATGTGTCACAGGCACAGTTTAGCATTGAATGTAGCCATAACATCTAAAAGGGCCTCCTCCTTAGGAAGAGAAGTCAGTATCAAACTCCTTTTAACATATTTGCAGGCCCTACACTGTTTTCGCTTTTGAACAAATATCTGGTTCAATGGTGACCCCACAGTTTAAAGGAGGTGATAGGAAGGAAAGTGAGTCCGAAACATGAAAACAAGGCAACTTTGACTAGTGAATTGACATCCTCCCCCGTTCTTCCTACACCTATCACCCCCAAACCCTCCTCAGAGCAGCTCTATTTTTAGCTGATTTATGTTTTTGTCTGGGACACAGAATAAGATTTTTAAATGTTTTCAAAGCCTTCTCAGAGCCTTTTCATAAACACTTGAAGAATCATTTATGAAATATGTCATTTTATTTACCTAAACTTTAAACTCCTCAGCCAGCATGCAGAAAGGCATCTATGTTATTTGGCTAGCAGATGACTTGAATGCTTTGGGAAGATACCCTCTATAATTAAGAGATGCCTAACAATGGATCTGTGGGACCTGAAGGTCATTTGCCGTATAAATGGGCAACCACAGGGATCCTCAGGTGAGCTATTTTGCACACAGCTCCAGTCTCTGCTCTGGTCACTCATTAACTTTAATTAGGGCCATAAAAGATGCCTCAGGAAAGAGAAAATGCTCATTTTAAGATAACATTGTAGTCACTCCCTTATTTCCTCCTGAAGTCAAGACCCAGAAAGAATTTTTGTTTGACCTTTATTTAAACAAGCAACCAGGAGAGAACAAGTCATTCAGACTGGGCCAGGTGCCATGTTGTCAGTGGCCTAGGAATAGCCCAGCAACTGTTTCTATGCCAACAGCGTGGTCTGTCTCCACTGAAGACAACTTCCTTGTCAAGCTAAAAGCCAAAGGTCATTTTCAATCTTCACATAAAAATCAAAGGCCATAAGGTGTGATCACTCCCACATTCCTCACTATAAGGTTTTTAATACTTGGCATTTCTTAGATTAGAAAGGGCTATAAACATTTATCAGTCAAAAAAAGACTAATATTTCAAAGTATTCTCATTAAGTCACCAAAAGGCTATTCCATCAAGTGGAAGCGCTCTTAATCCATCTTGCCAACAACTGAGGCTCCACAATTTTCTTTCGGAAGGTAAGCCTTTTACAAGTGGCCCCGATAAGGAGTCTTCTGTTGCTGGGACCTAAAAGCTTGCCACAGGGATGCAGAGCTTCCTCCATAACCCGCTGTCAAAGGGAGGTAAACGGACAGGAAACAAAGGATCACTCCACTGGGAATGATAGAGTGTTATTAGTAAGAGTCAATTTTCCTTCCTCTACATGTCAGTAAAGAAAGCATCTATAGGGAATTCAAAGGGCATCATGGAGAAAAATGTTGTTCACAAGACAATGGTCAGGGCCAGGTTTGCTTAGTATCCTGAGATGAAAATGTTACTGAATTATCTAAGTCAGAAGGCCAGAATGCAACAGAGTGAAGGGTCATGTTAGCTAATGGCCCATGATTAGTGACCTTATCTGGAGTTTTGAAATGACAATCATGTGAATTTCTAATAAATCTCTCCCAGGTCTAGAATACATTTGATTCACTCCACCACTTATAAGAGTGTAGTGGTTCACAATACTTCCCCGTATTTGTCCCAGAATGCTCTTGTCACATGAGTGAGGTCACAGTGTTGTCCCACTTTCAAGGTGACTTACTGTGCACTGGTGTGGCAGCTAAGGTGCAGACCCTGTAAGGCCGAAGACTAGGGGTTTGGGGGTTCAAGACCTGGGCAGGAGAAGGGAGGAGAGAGAGAGAGAGAGAGAGAGAGAGAGAGAGAGAGAGAGAGAGAGAGAGAGACTGATCTGGCCTTTGGTATCAACATAATCTGATCAGTCAACCACAAAGCTTTTGGGGAAGAGTGGAACATAGTGAGCTGATTTCAGAGAAAATGATTTTACACTTTTACTACATTACTCTGAGGTTGGATGCCCCTCCCCCAACCCCAGCCCCAGTCCTCTCTCCAGGGCCGTGTCCATTAAAAGTGAAAGAGCACCTTCCAACCCAAAGAGGTAACTAAGCACATCTTTATATTTAGGATGATCTTGACTCTGCCCTGCAGTCAAAGGGAAGTGGAAGTCTGAGTTTCAGTATACACACAAAAAGAAAAAGTAAAAATCTTCAAAACAAGACAAATCTAGTCCCTTTGCCCCCTAATCACTCTACTGCCAGTTCTCTGCTCACCAGCTTCCCAAGGCAAATTGTAAAGACTGCACTGTACCCTTCAAACTCCAGTGTCACAATACACACAGCATTGGATTACAATTAACTCTCAAACAGTTCTGAAACGCAGAGGAGGGGGAAATTGAAATCATGTTCCCTAAGGGAAAAGAAAACAAACCCAGCACAAAGCCTTATCAGAGGTGAAAGTCATTGTATTTAAGTAGGTACTTAAATTTCCAGCCCTTTTAAGCTGCAGTTGGCTACTGCCTAGCGCAGGCTGCAGGAACTTCACCCAAAAGGTGGTTTAAACTGTGGGCTATGCCTCAGCATCCAGGCTGCCTTCAACAAATCCAGAGTGCTGCTCCTTTCCAATGATTCAGATGACCTCTACATTTCCAAAGTCACAGTTTCCCAAGTAAGCTTTCATTTCTACTATCAGAGTACCACTCAGATGCTACCATAGCCACCCCCATCACCTAATAGTAGGTACTGGTGATATCACTTCCTGAGGACCTTTTTTTGTATGTATAAATTAGAACTACAGCAAGGCTTCCCAAAGGCTTGAGGTTTGAGCTGATATGAGGAAAAAAGCAGAAATTTCCTAGGCTGTGGGAGGTGAGAAAAGGAAAAACATGGTTTTCAAGGGTGTGTGGAGCAGGAAGTGAATGAAGGCTCCTAAAGACAAGGCTGGAGACTTAGCTGACTCAGCTCAGTGCAGGACCTTTCAAGCCAAAGTGGGAATCCTTATTTTGTTCCTAAGAGCCATGGGAAATAGGAAGTTGCCCCTATTTTAAGTTAAGTGGGAATCACATACATACACAAGCACTTCTGTTTTTAAGGGATCCATCTGGCTACATTCTGGAGGAGAGGGGAGGAGAGTCCAATGGGGCTGTAGAAGCTTTCTGGGAAGTTTCTGAGCTACCCTGAAAGAGAAAGAACTGATGACTCAGGTTAAAGTGAAGACGAAGTAGAGATAAAGTAAATTAGACAGAGGAAGAGGGATTAGGAGATAGAATAGACTTGATTTCTGAAGACTGGTTTGTCTAGGGTGAGTGAGAGAGAAGCAGGAAGACACTGGAATTCCCAGACAGGGTCTTAACTCCCTTTTTTATGTACAGTGACATTTCCTGTGGACTTGCCAAAGCACGGAACCGTGTAGTGTCACAAGGATAGGCAAAAGAGCAGAGGAACACAAGGACTTAAATTCTGGTTCTGATGCTTAGTTGTTATTGGAATTTATCAATTATATGAGGTGGCTTTGCTTCTGCTTCTTCATTTATAAAATGAAAATAATTGTTGTACACGTATATAGTGTTGTGGGAGTTAAATCTAATATAGAGAGTGCTGAGAAAGGTGCCTGACATATGGTAAGTATTCAATAGATACTGGCTGTTATTATGGCCATGTGACAGCATCCAGCATGAACATTAGATGTGTTACATCATCCATGCAATTGTCCTGAAGGGAAAGAATTGCCCCCCTTTTACAGATGGGGGAAGTAAGGATTAGAGGATTTGAGAACATTCCAATATCACTTTATTGAATTAGTAGCAGAGACAAAACTGCAGTCTAATCTGTCTCGTTCCAAACTTCATATCTTTCTATCAGAATGAATGACGTCTGTTGAAGGATTTCCAGGGTGAGAACAAAGTAAAGAAAAAAATATGTAGAATTTCCTCATTAAGCAAAATGACTCATTATACTAGTTGACCTCTCTGACTGGCACTTGTGAAAATCTTTTGATCAAACATTGACATTTCTGTTGAAACAGAATTCACACAACATATTAAAAAATCATTTATTTTTCCAAGAAGCTCAAAGTATTAAGAGATAGACTTCGCTAAACAATTTAAACTGAATTAAAAATTTTTTTAGATTAACCTGTTAACAAAATATTCTTGCTTATGTTTGGAGAATATTTCTTTTCTTCTTGATCTCAATGAATAACAAAACTCCAGTGGTATTTTTGATGATTCTTTTATGTCTACTTATATTTTACCACGGTGTTCACTGGAATCCATTATGTGCCCAAATGCACATTCTAGATCCATTCCTAAACAGGTTAAAATATAAATTTTGCAAATTTTTAATAATCATGTGTGCATTAAAATAGAATGATAAAATATAATAAAGCTATAATATAGCAATTTCATACTTTTCAAACAATTTGGGCAATTTCTACGCAACCATAGAAATTTGTAAAAATAGTGGCAAAGTTGTAAACTTTTCCTTCTTCCATATTTATTCTCAAATGTTAAACAGATTGTAAAGTGTTGCGGGAACATGACATGGGGTTTTGGAGGTGAAGTGAATCCTAGAGACATCATTTCTTTTCTCCTTTGGGAGCGGGGGGAATTAAAATCTAGAGATTTTAAATAACTGTTTCAAGGTAACACAGCTAGTTAGTGGATAATGAACAACAAATATGTACTGAGCCTAGAGCTGATAATGGCAAACTAAGAAAGTTAGCAAGGTTAAAAGACATAGTTACACTGGCTTATAGAAGCAATGGTGTGTGATTCTTTAGTGGTTTCTGATAGTACTGTAAATATCTAATTTAATTAGCTAATAGAAAAAAGGGAGGGAATACTTCTATGAGACACTTGCAATCACGTGAGTAGAAATTTCAAAATATTTGTCTTTTAATGTGAAATAATTTATTGCTGAATGAATATATCATACATGTTTTTACCTTTTACCTCTGTGGAATATAGGAAAAAATATCTCAAAATCAAAATGCTGGCATGTAAACTACCTGTTGCTTAAACAATTGATCTTAGGTTCTCTCTAAAATGATGACAGCAAGAGAAAAAAAATCAAGTCTACTGGGTTCTAGGCATAGCCATCTGCTTTTGTTGACTTGATCACAACCTTGAATTCCATGTCAATTTACATCAAGGTAGTATTAAGACTCTGAGATTTAAATATGAATGTGCGCAGGGATAAAATTTGAAAGCTTGCTCCATATAAAGTAAAACATTTCGGATGGTGTTTTCTTACTTAAAATGTCATTAAATTGGACCTGTTAGGAAATAAATTGAACAGAATACAGACTGCTGTTAGCCATCCTCCAAAACATAATATTGATGATTTTTTTGTGCTTTCCTCAGTTCAGGCTTGCTATTCTGATGATCCCTCTTTGTCCTTCCTTTTACTCTCAAGGCGATTCTCACCATCATCATCACTGTTCTTACATATAAAAGTTGAGAAAATTGAGGTGTAGGCCATATATAACTCATCCCAGGTCACAGCCAGGGTGACCAACTGGACCCGCATGCCCAGTTTGGTCTTTGAGTCACTTTTCTTTTTCATTCTTCTTCCCCACCCACCACCACCCCACCCTGCCTTCTCTCAGTTTCTCTCTCTGATCTCTTACTCTTGCTTATTACCTAATAACGTCAACCTAAAAAAGGTCATGAAGTATTGGAGGTCAAAAGAAAATATAATAAGATGAAAAAAGCCAAGCTGGATACTATAGTGATTTTCTTTTTCATTTGAGGTATTAAAAAAGCTTGACCTGATGTGCTATGTTGGAAAAGACTTGCTTAAAGTTTTATTTTTCACTTTGCCCCAGGTAGGAAAAGCTATTGTTATTATAATATTTTTCTTAAGATAAAAATGTAACTTTTTTTTTGGACTATAAATAAGGCCAATTCTGACCTCAGGCTAATTTGGAGGCAATTACCTGTGTCCACCAAGAGAAGGATATGACACAAACCCCATTTTTACATTTCCTCAAATATCAGCTAGAAAATAGCATCTTTTGAGCATATGGCCATTGTACTTAGAGAAACAGCTTAATCTAATGGACTAATCAAATGAAGAGCATTATTCTAATAAAAGCAATTTAATAAAATGTATTAAAATAATTGAGTAATGATTACATTTAATGACCACTCAGCTTGGGGCAGGCATTGCATTTATCACACTGTACATGCATTGACTCACTGAACCCCCAAAGAGAATGCTAAACCCCCATGAGAATGCTGAAATCCCCATTTTTCAGGTGAGAAACAGAAGCACAGAGATGTAAAATAACTAACTCAAGCTCATAATGCTTTAAGTGGCTGTGTTAGGATCTGAAGCCAAGCAGTAGAGGCTAAATCCTTAAACTCTAGTTAAGCCATTTAGAATATGATTCAGAAATCAAATGTGGTAGACAGAAAATGTCCTCCAATTATGTCCACAACCTAATCCCCAGAACATGTGATTACTTTACAGGGCAAAATGGACTTTCAGATGTGAAGAAGAGGCATGAAATAGGAAGTTTCTCCTGAACTTTCCTAGTGTCCCTAATCCCAGGGTCCTGATGAGAAAGACCCAGGAAGAGTCAGTCAGAGGAAAAGCAATGTGATGTCCAGGATAAAAACAGGGATGAGAGTGATGTCTTTTGGAGATGGAGGAAGGAAACACATGTCATGAAATGCAGGAATCAATAGAACTGAAAAAGGCAAGGAAACAGATATCCCCTTAGAGCCTCCAGAAGGAACTAGTCTACCAATATCTTGCCTGCAGCAAAGTTACACAGATTTCAAACTTCTACTTCAGAACTACGGGAGAGAAAATATTTGATGTTTTAAGACATTGTCTGTGATAATTTGTTACAATGGCAGCAGGAAACAAATATGTAGAAGGGGGTCAGCAGCTGCACAAGAAGAAATTCTTCGATATGATGGAGAATCATCTGTAGGCATGCAACAGGAGTTTGTGCTTTTAGTATTTTGACGCAGGAGCCACCTCTGTAGTAATATTCTCATATGTGTCTACTCCAAAACTGCTTCCTCAGCTTCTGCAGAGGCTGCAGATATCACCTTTTTGAGTCCACTAATTCTCTTTAAAGCAAGGGCATCTGAAATTCTCATGGGAATTCTGCAAGGTAGGGTTTTGTTTTTTGTTTTTGTTTGCTTTGCTTTGTTTATATTTTTACTAAAGTAACATTGTATTGTTATAATAGGTGTGCATCTTTATAAATCAACATCTACTACATTTAACTTACCACAAAAAGTCCAATTTGACCATACAATTGACCCCTTTTGCCTGATTTATCCACCCGCTTCCCTCCTCTTCCCTACTGGTAACCACTAAGTTAGTCTTACAGTCTAATGTTTATTTTTGTTTTATTTAATTAATGTGTCTGGTTTGTTGCCCTGCATGCCACATAGGGAAAAAACTTTGTTATTAATAAACGCATTTTTGGGTTATCGATTCTGAGTAGAGCATGTGTTTGCTACCGTGATGTGCTCTCCCCCCGCTGTCATTTCCCTGTCTCCATAGAAGAATCGCCAGCTACTCTCTTCACCACTATATGCTCTCAATTGCTCAGTCCCATGGAATTTACTTCCACATATTTCTTACTTCAACTTCCTTTTGACCCTTTCCCACTGACTATAGCCCTAATTCAATCCACCATTTTTTACTGCTCTAATGACTTCCATTTTTTTTCACGTATCCAATTTCATCTCTGTTATCTCCAACTTCCAAAGCCAAACCATAACCCTTGCAAGTTCCCGTGATTCTCCGTTAGCCAGAAATGAACTGCCCCTTTTTAGAAGCTTCATTCTGTGCCATTTTACCTCAGATAGGTAGCTGTCACGTTCACTGTTCCATTTTAACTGTGAAACTGTTTTTTATCTTCACTAACACGAAGGTCCTTGAGGGCAAAACTGTGACTTTTCATATATGTTACTTAGAGAGTACTTGGTACTACAGAGCCAGAATAAGTGTCTGCTAGGTGGAACAGAGACTTTCCTCTCTGTATGATTGGTAAGTGTGACAAATTTCCACAATTCTCGTGTTAGTTTCCTGGATTTTCAAAGTTGTATCTTTTTACTTTTTTTAATAAGGAAGAACATAGTCCTTTGCAGCAAAAACAAGAGCATTCTAAATGCTGTGAAAATAAACCCTGGCGTCCAATAATCCCATTGTCTCAGAGTGTTAATTCACACTGCCCTCAAATAATCTCTCTCTGATACCTTGCCCTGCTTTTTCTTGCAGCAGAATTTTCAAAATCAAGTGATCACTATCTAAACAGAAAGACAGTAAAGCTAAGCCCTTCCTCTGCCACTTCATGAGAAGCAAATACTGAACTTTTAAGCACTCTAGCTAATCTTGAGGGTATTTATTTGTGTGTCCCTGTGACATGCTAGAACTATATAACATTGAACAAAATGCATGTCCTTTAATTAAGTGTATGGTTCTTGATGAAATTCTGAGCCTCCTGTCTTCAACTGTCTAATACAGTTAAAAAATAACACATGTCGCTAGAAAGTGAGGACATATATATATATATATATATATATACATATCTGCTTCAATAACTGAAAATAGTATGTAAACATTGTTGGTTAATTATTCTAGTTGTTCCATATCAATTTGTATCAATGCATAAAAGAATAGCAGTATGTCTCTGGCTGTTGAAATTCTAGATGACATACCATTTGATGACACACACCTGAATGACAATGAGTAGTAATGTCTTCCCTAATCAGCTGTGTCAAGGTGACTTCATTCAAACTGGTGAAGTATCCTTTCTGACATGTGCACAGAGAGTAACATGAGAATGAACCCTCTTCCTACATGAGTTGAAACCATTTTGCACTGTATGCTGGAATTGAAGTAAGTCTCAGAATGTTTAAATATTCTTATATATCTTGAAATTATAATTATTAAGTCACCTCAAATTCCTTATGACATATTAAACCACTAAGCAAAATAATCCCTTTCATTTAAGATTTTTGGTATTAGAAATTTAGACCTTCAGTACCATGCAAATATTAATTTAGTGTGAAAATTTATACTTAAATCACTAAATACACTAGAAAGCATTAAGTAGTGCTAAATCACCTATATATAACCTTAAAGAAATTCAGCCCTATACACAGGGAGTTAAAAAAGGGAAAGGGGGAGAGGTGAGTAGAAAGGAGAGTTAAAGGAAGAGGGTGAGGCAGATTGTAGTTTCCGAAGACATTCGAAGCAACATTCTTTAGCCCATATACTCTTCTGCAATGTGACCTCAATCTAGAGAAGTGTATTTATTTACCCTCCTGAATCTAGGTGGACCCTGTGACTACTCTGAGCAGTAGAATTCAATAGAAGGAATACTATGACATTTCCACCCTAGCCCTTAAATGATCTAGCAGTTATTACTTCTTTTCACTTGGCATATAATCGGAGGTAAAACTAGATGCCATGGAATAAGAAGTCGTATACCATGGAACTGTCTTCTGTGAGAAAACCCAAGCTAGACATGCAAAGAAGTTTTGTGGAGAGAACTATTCCAGCCATCTCATGTGTGTAATTAAATATACCGTTTTTACATATAACTCAGGTGATCCTTCAATTGACTTCTGTCTCTGCAGACATCTAATTGCAATTTTACAAGAAACCTTAAGTTAGAATTGTTCCAATGAACCCAATTAAACCAAGGAACTGTGAGCTATGACATTACTTTAGTCCTAGGTTCTAAGGTGATTTATTAGATAGTAAGAGAAATATAGATTTTATCTATATCTAGATAGAGAGAGTGACAGAGAGACAGATAGAATTCCAGGAGTTTACTGCCATTTTGCCTATAAATCTCAGTTGGAGTCTGCTACTCAATTTGCATGGGTGGAAATCTGCTTTAACAGTTTCAGTGATACTTAGTTCCCTGCACTTTTAAACTGTAAGCATTTCACATTACACTGAGAATGATCTAATCCTTTATAAACATTGTATTTTTTTTTAATACAACATGACTATGAATAAAACCCAATCACCAGCATGCCCTGGTGGAATAGTGGTTGGGTGATTCCTGGTTGAAGTGGGGAAAAACCAAGATGAACAATTAAACACAATAAATAAAGTACTGCTTCTTCCTCCTTCCTCCTGCCTGTCTCCGCTCACCTTCATATCTGCCTTTAAAAAAATATATCACTTTTGTACTCAACTAAAGAAAGTTTCTTTTACAACTGGAGAAAAAAAAAAAAGTGACTCTACTAACTTACTGAGAAATGTAGGTCCTCTATACAAAGACTAAAGGATTTTCAAAGTTAATTTTGACTTAACATGGTTTTGTCTTATTGGTTGATTTTATAATTATATATGCCACATATTATGACAATAATAATATTGTTTAAGAGAGAAAAGGAAATGAGGATGGAAGAAAGGAAGAGAGGAAAGATGGAAGGAAAGAAGAAAGGGCGATCTTTATTTAGTTTTTCATTTTTGTTTTTCACTCCAGCCTGGGTCTTGAACTCAGGTCCTAGGACTTGAACTTGGTTCCTTGGACTTTAAGTGATCCACATACCAGTGGCTTAGCTACCTAAGTCATTAGATCACATCCCAATAATAACATTATTGTGATGCTGATGATATTGATGGAGGACAAGAATAACACATCAAAGAGTAAATTTGGTTTATAAACAAGTTTTGCTGCCTTTTAGAATTTGAAATTAACAGTTTTTACTAAGTCAAATTCAGTTATATTTAAAACTTTCTAGGTTTCCAGTGAAGAAAATATCACTTCATTTTTGGAGGGTCCATCAACCAAACTGAAAGAAACTGATCTTTACCCAGCTGAATCTAATATAAATGAATAAAACTCTTTAAGACTTCAAAAATAAAAGGAGTAGATTTAAGTTAAAAGCAGCTTTTGCCAGGTTAAATCCTTTCAAATTTTCTTTAAGAAAAAAAAAAAAAATCAAAGGCACTAACATCTTAGGAAATTTTCCTCCCACAGTCAACGATTATTAATGTCTTTATATATTTTTCTTAGCACTACATGGAGACTCAACATCTTCTAAATTTTAAGAAAATATAAACTGGGGGTTCCTGTCTACTCAACAGAGCTATAAGCCCTTGTGTTTGCAAAATGCCTTTCTTCTTCTGAGATCCCTGTTATGGTTGGCAAGGTCATAGTTTCATGAAACCTCTGTTGAGTGAATGTTTTTCTTTTATATTAAGATTTTAAATCATTTAATTTTTTATTATAAAGTTTTGTTATTGAAAAATAACTAAAAGGTATAGATAACAGAAAGAAGGCCATCAAATTACTAATAATCTTAAGTACCCTAATAGTACTGTTATTAATACCACAATATTTACTGTGGGTTATTTTCTATTCCCATAGAAAGTTTTAGCTATTTATTTATTTATTAAACTGGAGACATGTGTTTTAATTTTATAACCTGATTTTCTGGCTGAATGAATAGTTTTAATGTGGTCTCTATCTGCATGTACATTTTATTCTCAAATTCTTCTCTTTTGACATATTTTCACTCTGTGACAGCAAATATCCACTAGCAAAAGTCATTTCACAGCTTGCATTGAAGGAGATGTTAGTTCTTTTGAAAAGAGGTCAAGTAATATATAGTCAATTCTAAAGCTGTCTCTGAGGAAATGGAAAATAAGTACAGTTTAGTACAGTAAATGAAAACAAAACAGTTTGAACACTAAGATTAGAAGTAGCATTTCTGAGAAAGCAAAGGATGAGAATAGCCAGCAGGCTAGTCATGTGGTAAGAATGGCAATGAATATCTAAGCCAGTAGTTCTCAAGACATAGTCCCCAACCAGCAGCTTCTGAGAACTTTCTAGAAATGCAAATTCTTAGGTCCTCCAGATTTACTATGGAGGTGAAATCCAGCAGTCTCATGTATTAACAAATCCTTGAGGTGATTCTAATGCATGAACAAACACTGTCCAGCACAAATAGGAGACTCGCAATCCAGGCTGTGCATTCAAATCTATTTGGGAGATTTTAAACACACTGATGTCTGGGTACCTTTAGAGAATACCATGGGCTGTTAGCACATCACCTTTCACTTTTACAAATTCCCTTGATGAGGCTAATAAACAACTAGGATCGAGAATTGTTGGTCTAACATATGTATTAACCCAACAAATTGAGAAAGAACTTGACTAAGAACTTTAGTATATTTGGCCACTGTAGCTGAATGATTGTATACACATGTAAAGAGAGTATCACTTTCTTTTACTGCACTTGATGAGCATGATAGATGAGAAAATTTTTGGAAGATAACTTTTAGGTGTTCCACAGAAATAAATACTATTAACAGCTAACATGCCTTTGACTTATGATGTAAAATTAAAAATCCTATGTATACACAAGGAAGTCTGATAGTTGCAATTATGTGTATTAAACACCTTACCCTTGAACTTAGATATAATAATTTAAAACTTAGTGGTGCCAAAGAAACCAAATAGAAAAAATAACAGTCCTATATCCTTAAGACCAGGAGGTGACATAGTTCAACATAAGACAAACACATTTACCAATAACTGTGAAACATATCATCCAGACCACTGTAACACCTGATGGGGTAGCTACGATAAACATTTATTAACTATAGTAATCATTATTCATAATGAGGACCCTAAGCCATTAGAAAAATTAAGTTTTGTTCAAAATATTATGCTTAAGAATAAAAGAAATAAAATAGACAAAGAGTTCTGACACAGAATTCAAAAAGCTCTAGTACAGAAGAAAATTGGATAAACACAAAAATAAGAAATGGAATAACCAACATTATTTTTTGAAACAGGACACAACAATCACTAATTAAATAGGAAAAGTAATTTTATTTAAATTCATTGTTATAGAATTTCTGTTCATAACAAGTTAGCATTAAGAGAATTAAAAGCAAGACACAGACTGAAGGTACTATTCACAGATCATATCTGACAATGGACTCACATCCAAAATGTAAAAAGCAACCACAAATCATTGAGGAAAAAGCAAGCAACCTGATTTAAAAGTCAGCAAGACTTGAAGAAGCATTCACAAAAAGAGGAGATTCAAGTGATTTATAAGCATATGAAAAAGTATTAATATCAGTTTTTGAAAAGACATCCTAATTAAAACCATGATGCTCAAAAAAAAAACTCAAAATGCTCAAAATTCCAAGTATATGCCTACCCGATACCTAGAAATTCAACTCCTGATTTTATACCCAAGGAAGCAAATGCGATTGCCCACTAGAAGACATGTTCAAAAAAGTCCTTAGCAATTTTATTCATAATAGCTAAATTACAAACGGGGAAATTTCAAATGCCTATCAACAGAATAGAGGATAAGTAAATATGATAATATACATAAATGGATGCTACACATTAATAAAATAAATGAACTGTGAATATTCAGGAACATCAATTAATTAAATGAATAGTAGCTTTATGCATATGCCTATCAACAGAAGAATGGATAAAAATTAGTATATACATATAGTGGAATGCTACATATTAATTAAAAAATGAACATTTTGAATATGCAACAACACAAATGAAATACAAAATGTTTTGTCGAACAAAAAAGTCCAGACACAAAAGAAAATATACAGTATGAGTGTTTATATGAAGCTCAAAAATAAGCAAAGCTACTGAATGGTGAAATGGTGAAAGAATTTTCTTTAGATGGGAGGAGACAAAGAAGTTGGGTGATGAAGGAGTATTCTGGAATGTTGAATACTTTTCTTTTTTTTAAGGAAAGTTGAATGCAGGAATGCAGGCAAGCAGGCAGGCAATAAGTAAAAGAGAAGAGGAAGAAGCATTAATAGTTTTTATTTAATTGTTCATCTTGTTTGTTCCCCCTGCCCCAGATTTTGAACCCTGATACTTGGGATGTATGTGGACTGCTTCCAGTGGATTTATTCACTAGGCCGAAAGGGCACACTTATATATATATACATATATTTTTTTTTTTTTAATTTTTTTTTTAAAATTTCCAGCCCCAGATCTTGAAACAGGGTCCATGGGCTTTATATGGCCTTTACATGTACCTTAGCAGCTGTAGCCACCTGAGCCACAAGGGCACTGTATTCTCCATTTTAATTGGAGGTAGCTACACAAGTACAAAGTTATGATTAAGGTGCTATATGGTATGACATAACTCAAAATTAAAGAAGGCAAGGAAAAAATCCGTTTTCAAAAGGCAGCATTTTAAATCATTCTATTAACAGCAGTTATATTGTTCATGGAGTTTAAAACCAACTATACAAAAGATATCATTAGTATTTTTTCTTCATCATTTACCCTATGAATACTAACTCCAGTTTTCTCAAGTTATTAATAATGAGGGATAAAATAAATATATACAGAAAAGCATATCTTCTAAATCCCTTGAAAGTTCATACATACTCCGTACTCCATCACCACAGTTTCCTCTCTAGAGTATGGATGTAAAATGTGCCTATTGGAGAACAATAGCCATGACTCCAGTTACTGTTGAATGGTGAAGCAAAAGAAGATTCTTACCGATTCTGGGCATATATACAATATATATATTGAATAAATGTATCACCTTTGTAATCAATTTCTTACTGTATGTCTGTGTGTACATATGTGTGTGTGTATATATATGCATATACATATAGAGAGAGATAAATGCATGTATGTGTGTTTTTATAGATATATGTACATATATAAGAAAGCTGACTATATATCTTTAACTATTGATATTACTGCTCTCAGACTGGTCAAAGCAGAAGAGCATAAAACATCATTCTCTCTTAAATTGACACCAGCTGCTTCTTAACAATCACCACGTGTGTTCTTATCTTGCTGGCCAATCAAAAGCAGCCTCCTTAAAAGCAAACATCTGCTGCCCATTTATAGTAATTTCTACATGAAAACAAGTTTATCAAAACCAACTTAAACTTTGCCAAAATTGAACATTTGTTTCCAGAAAAATGATCCTTCTGCCTCAATTGTACTGACTTCTAACTCCATATCTCCTAGTGCTTAAAGAAAAGAATTTTTTCATAGTATCTTTCCTTTAAAGTGCTTCACAAAGAGTTTTTCATTCTGTGTCTCTTTATACCTGCTTGAATGTCTGTTTACCACTTTAGAGGGCAGAGGACAACTTAGGAGAAATAACACCACAATATAGTATAGTGGTTATGGAAGCCAGACTGTGTGGGTTTAATAGTGAATAAAAGAGGAACTTTATAAATGGCATTTTTTCTTTTGTTGCTATTATTAATGTTACTCATGTAACAAAGCAAATACTTATTCAGAATATAGGATGCTGGTGTGTATGCAGTCTAGTTTATATATTTTAGTTAAATAAAATCAGAAGGAAATTGGACATATTGAAATTCTAATTCAGTGTTTGCTATTCTAAAGTACACAGAAGAGTCAATAATTCAACTAAAACAAATGCAACATTCCATTTATATTTTATTGATATTTTTCAAGCTGCATTCTACTTTGAAGACTTGTTGTATAAAGAAGAAAAAACATTACCTAAAGTTCATTCCTGGCATCTGAATTTCTGCAGCATATCTGACTCCATATTGCTAAAATGACGGACTCTCTCTACCAAGGAGCTACCCAAACAAACTCTCTCACTACAGTTATTTATCAAACTATCTATATCGTATGCAAGTTCTCTACTTCAAAAGTCAGCATTTATTCTGTAAACTGTAAGAAGCCAAAAGAAAAGTTTTGAATCTAGATCATGCTAAATAGTTCTAAGATTTGGGGATCATCTATCTCCAGGGAACAAAAAGAGACTTATTATGAATCTATATGACTCTTTTTTTTTCACCTTCTTCCAGTAAAAATTCCAGAAAACCAATTTCAAGTTCAGCAGGGAGAGGAGCGTGTGTTCATAGTTCCATCTCGAGCTTGCCATGACATTTTTAGTGTTGTTTTCAAGAGTAATAAGGCCCATAAAATGTCAATCAAAACCCTCCACCAGCAGGGAATATGTTGGTAGCTGTTATATAATCAGCATGCCTGTTTCAACACAACACAAGTGGCATTTTTCATGTCAATACTGAAGTCACAACTTTAAATCTCAGATTTCCTGTACTTCTGGGTTGCCAAGGAAGCCAGAACCGTGGAGGTCTGAGCAGAGTCAAACCCTCCTGTCCCATTGCCTAATGGGGTAATGAGTCATTTCATTCTCCTAGGCCTTCCCCTGAGTAATAGAATTATTGGGTGGAGGCTTGCAGGAAAGGCAGAGCAGGGCACTTCTGACAGCTTCAGGCAAGACCGCAGAACTCTCAGCCCAGGCCAGTGCTCAGATATTTTCAGCTGACACTTATCCTCAAAGGGAAATTTGGATGCTGAACTAATACAACTCAATCATTTCTACCTACCCACACCAGCTTCGTTTACTAGAAAATGAGGTGCCTGCTCACTGCCCTATACTCTGAACTTATATCTTAGTTGGGAAGGGGAAAACATCTTGTGATTATGGATTCTCAGTTTTATTTTTAAATTAAGACACGCTAAAATATTATAGTGACCTGAGTCCTGTATTATCCTATAAACTCAATATGGAAAAGATCTATTAGACAAACATAGTATTGAATATTTTCTCCACAGTTACATTTTTTAACCAACGAAGATTTTTAAAGATTTGGGTAATGGATGTTCTTGAGTTGTTTTAAGAATTTTCTCTCCCAAAGTTCATTACCTGTTTTATTTCAGCACAGGTGGAATATTCCTTACTTGGTGATGATGTGAGAGAGAAAACAGAAGAAGGCAGAGGAAGAACATGGTGAGGAGGGAGAGGTGAGAAGGAAGAGGAGAAAGTTAAGGAGCTAAAAGAAAGGAAGAGAAGAAAAGGAAAAGAAAAGGCGAAGTACTTTTTTTTGCTTAGATTTCTCATGCATCTATTTCAGTGTAACTTTATTTTCCACTTGCTGCATAGAAATTCAGATTCTCAGAAAATGATTCAGAACTTCTTGAAAGTTCACAATATCCTATGGAGAAAGGTTCTAAATGACAATTTCTATTTGGAACAGGAATAAATTACTTCAGAGTTTAGAATTTGATTCTGTGACCCCTTGCCCTTGAATGTGAGTTCAATCAAGATACTTCTTAAAAGTACTTGAAAAATTCTCTCTCTGCAGTACTAATTCTCTTCTACCCTTTACTAGACTTTTATTTTTTTTAAAAAAGTCATATTCAATTCACCTCAAAGAAGTTGTGGCACTGAACTAAAGCAGAAAGAACAGACTTTTAATAACTATTCTCTCACACTGTCTCTGCCTCTGCATTTCACTGATGCTAAAGCACAAAGGATTTTAGATGCACTTTTATTTTATGTGCTACAAAGAAGGAAAAAAAATGACTACTCATTAAATTAAGACTTAACATCACTTATAAAATATGTCATGATCTCAGAGCTATTTATATTCTTGCTCCAACCATAAGAAAGCACCAAAGTAAAACTGATAGGCATTTCACAAAACAACTGAGTTGTACTCTACAAACATGTGAAGGTCATAACAGACAAGTAAAGATTAAGAAATGGATATAGACTGAAGCAAACTAATAAGAAATAACAACTAAAGAAAATGTGAGATCCTGAATAGGATCTTGGACCAGGAAAAAAAAAAGTTACCAGAAAGTCTGGCAAAATTAAAGAAGATCTGAAGATTAGTTAATGGTATTGTACCAATATCATTATATTTTCTCTGCAGTTACATTCTCTAACCAACTAAGATTTTAAAAGATTTGGATAACAGAAGTTCTTGAGTTGTTTTAAGGGTTTTCTCTCCCAAAGTTCATAATCAGTTTTATGCCAACACAGATGGAATATTCCTTACTAGGTGATGACACGGAGAGAAAAAACATAAGCAGAGGAAGACCATGGTGAGGAGGAACAGCATGTTTGTGATAACTGTCGTATGGTTTATTGATGTTAACATTTGAGAGAGTTAGGTAAGATGCATATATTAAAAAAAGTTTTGAAATTATTTTGCAACTTTTCTGTTAATCTGAAATTAATTTTGAAAAGCATATTAAAATTAAGAAGTTTATTTTAGTCGTTTAAAAATAGCAAATTAGCATTCCTCAAAATTACAAAGTTGTCTCTAAATGTTCTAAATTTAAATAATTTTGAATAGTTTTTTGAAGAACATGTTGTGATAGCAAATGAACTGGATGAGGTGCATAATCCCCAAGTTTCGGCATCGATCCTGTTCAAATTCACAAGACATATCCTCTAATTCCTCAAAATAATCATTCTGATTTTCAGTTTCTTCATTCTGCATAATGGGATTTTTGGACTACGTGGTTCTGAAGGGCCATTTCACCTCAAACATTCTCAGTATTTTAATAACTAAGCAGAATATATCAAACATGCTGTCTTTATCTAAAATCAGAGAAGTGCCCAAAACAATGAATATGCTTTGAAAGGTATATGCATACCTAACACAAACACACACACACACACACACACACACACACACACACACACACAGTGTCACAAGCACAGAGTTCTCTATATATAATGAGTGTAGAATAAGCTACATCATGGTGAAAACCACGTCAACTCAAGTGTTCACTGAGTGTTTAATTTACCCTTAGCTTATAAAGATGCCGGATATTATTAGCAAGATATAAAATTCAGCAGTGCTTAGTAAACTACCTTCTCAGAAAAGGAATCAAGCAAGTGTGTGAGGAAATGGATATTTTATTAGCTGTTTATCCTTGCCAGAGTCCCAATTTCTGGTTTTCAATCTATATTAATTGATGAAATTACTAAAATAATTTGTAGGTGATGTCACTGAAAAGAGCCTGCTACAGGGATGGAAAGTTCCATGTATGAGACAGATGCCTTTCTAGATTCTTTGTGCAATTCTATCTATCCCCTAGAAATAAGGAAAAAGCAGAAACCTGTTGTTAGCTCCTTGAATTCCTTTTTTTTTAGGGAAGGTGTAAGAAGGAATGCAGGGAAGGCAGGCAGGCAAGGAGAGGAGGAGGAAGATGCATTTTATTTTGTTTTTATTCTGTTGTTTACACTGGCTATCCTCTGTGACTCCCCAAACCCAGGGGTATGTGGCTTACACTAATTCAGAGATGGCTGAGCTAACCGCTGTTATACCAGGGAATGCCTTCCCTTGAATTCTTTAGTGAAGAGGACATGATGAGGGAACTTCTAAGAGTAATAGTGAGAGGGAGGCTAAGAATTTATCTTCCTAATCTAGTCTTTGTGGAAAAGGCACACAAAATGGTAGATGAATTGCAGCATTTGATTTTCCGTATTAGGAGAGAAAAACAAAAAAAGGCCTTTTGTCATTATCATTTAAGGAACAGACAAGCTATGAAAGCTGACCAGGCAAAATAGTACGTCATTACATTTAAGGAGGGAAAGAGAACACAGACCTCCCCTTAGACTGTGAGCAGGATGGTGTGGGAATCTTTTATTGGGTAAAAATTTGCCACTTTGTTTCCCAGTGACATAGAAAAGGATTCCTGGGAGTGGTAGATTCTGATTGTCATTTCAACATGTACTAAATAATGAAGGATGAGAACTGACTCAGTAGCAAAGAAGAATTTCCCAGTCAAGGGTGTGGTGTTGGAGAAGACTCAGGGAACTATGGAGGGATTAGACATATTGATGTGTAAATTGGGGTGGCTGATTTAAACTGAATCAGAAATTGTGCACAAAGTACTGTTTAACCCCTGGTTTTCTGCTCCTTTCCTGGGTTCCCTTGCTCTTAGTCTCTTTGGGAAGGAAATTCTGATAGGAGACACTCCCCTGGGTGTGACCAGGAAGATTTCCCATGAGTAACCCCATGAGACAGTGTTTTCTGCAGCCTCACTGAAGGTAGTGTCTAGACTGGTCTAGACCTGAGGCCACCTCTTGTGGTAAATCAGTTATTACAAATGGATTTCTAAGAGTTGTGGCTTTTAGAGGCTAGAGAGGGAGCTAGAGTCTCAACCCTATTTGTGGATTCCCTTTGTGAATGAGGCCCCTGGGGTTGTACATCTCTATGGAGCTGCATTTCATGGTGCTTTATTCTCTTTTATTTCAGACTGTGTGTGACTGGGCTTCTGTGGGTTAGTTGCTTGAGTAGGGGAGCTTGAGGAAGGAGGATTAATGTCAGGAGGAGGGCTGAGATGAGAAGAAGTGCAGGAAGAAGTGGTGGAGATAACTATGGAGCACTGGAAGAATCAGTACTCAAAGTTCTCATATACTTTCCGCCTATTGAGCTTACAAGTGTTGCAAGTGATTCTTTGGATAAATGAAGATCACTGGAGGATGACTAGAACAATGCCTACATAAATTCCATCTCAGTTCAGTGAGGCTTGAAATGAGGGAAAAGAGAAACACTGTGCAATGGTTCTTAGGTGTAGTCTCCAGACTAGAAACATCAACAGCCTGGGAACCTGTTAGAAATGCAAATTCTCAGGTCCCACCCCAGGCATGCCTCATCTGAAATCTGAGGGTGGATCCCAGCAATCTGCATTTTTGCCAGCTCTCTAGGTAGCACTATAGCATGCTTGAATTGAAGAGCTACAACTATTTGGTATAAGCATGGACAATTTAGGAGAAGTATTTGAAATTTAGGCAAAGTGAGATTTTTGGTTGGTAGATTGCATACTGGTTTGGGATAC
The DNA here is from genome assembly GCA_004363575.1 of Solenodon paradoxus. Lineage (NCBI taxonomy): Eukaryota > Metazoa > Chordata > Mammalia > Eulipotyphla > Solenodontidae > Solenodon > Solenodon paradoxus. The sequence goes on from RJWH01000003.1 coordinate 2,040,703, forward strand.
TTGAGGGATTAGACCTGGTCATGGGGAACGAGTAACAGGTTTTCCCGAAGCTGTAATGGTGGATGAAGTGCCAAAGAAAGCAGGACTGAACCTGTACAGGACTAAGCTTGGATGGGAGTGCCAAGACTTGTTAAGAGCATATATCTTGGTTTCCCAGTTTAGACTAGAGTAGAATCTGCCATTTCAATCCTTTGTCTTCTCATTCACCTCTGGAAGTAGGTCAAGAAGAAGGAATTTGAAGAAAAAGGAGACAAAAGTTCCCTATCTCTTCCTTTATATTTGCATGTCTGAAAATCTGGATCTCTTCAAACTTACCTGAGACAAAGCCAAGAACCTCCCACTCTGAAAAGATATTTCTCCTTGTTTATAAATCATCTCATTATATTTCTGATGTCATACATATAAAACTGTACACTTGAATCACATAAATTCTTTGCATCCTCTGTGTTTCTGACCCACTGGGAATTTGGAAATACAAAAGGTGATAGACTTTCAGCAACATGTGAAAATAAGTGACTGCGTCCAATTTCAGTTTCAATAAGAGAGAACCCAGAGAGGTATATTTAGTTCTAAAGCCACTACATAGAATTCAGTTTAAAAGTGGAATAGTTTTTGAAAATCCAGACAAGAGTGACTCTCAGAATGTCCCAGTCTGATCACAGGAAAGCAAAAGAAGAATCAACTGAAATTATAATTATGATTAAATAACTAGATTCATATTGCAATAGAATCATACACAGTCAATTCAAAGGTATGAAAGAGGGAGATGTCAAGTTGATGACAAACCCAATGGTCCAATGACAAAGGTAAACCATTTCTATTTCAATGTAAAATTGTATCTGGAGAACTGCTACACCATGGTGCTGTGGAGGGATGGAAAATTACCCATATCCTTGTTAACCACCCTGCCTCTTTCCGTCCTGGAGCAGACAACACTTTCAGGGGCTGCACTCCTGTTACCCCTGGATTCAGGCTCTGAGTACTCAACATCACCGCCTCCCACAATTGATCAGTTGCTCTTTCACCATCTATAACTGCCTGTGGTGGGACTGGGCTGTCAAGCTCCTTCTTCTCCCAGCTCTGTCTCAATGTTTTGCCACGGGAAGCTTCTGCCATACAGTGTCCCAGAGTGTACCTGCTCTAATTAGCACTTGCTACTATTATTCCAGCATAGACCAAGAAGCAATTATATGAAATGTGTTGCTTTCTTTTCATCTCCTTTTCAATACTTTATATACAAACGTATTTCCAATTTCAACAAAAGGGAAAAAAATCAATGAGTCTAAAACTACAAAAAAATAAAACTACACAGTTATGAAAATGAATGGTACATGTATAGGTAATTAGAGCATGTCCTAAAATGTGGGGCATTCTCTAGTACATGGCATCTTACAAATTATCAAAAAACTAAAGTTTAAAATATTACAATGATTTTGTATTTTTAATGCATACTATAAAATAGAACAACAGCAAATGTCTGAATTTGTGGATATTATTGCTTATATTAGAGATGAAACAAAGAAAAGGATTAACTCAGCCTAGAGAAAAATATTAAGTAAATGATAGTGTAGACTGCAAAAATCTTGAAGGTGGCATGTGACTGATGTCTGAGGAACACTATTATTTAAATGTGTACACATATAATGAGTCTCACCTAATTTCACTGCTGACTGACTTTGCCACGAGGAAACATGCCAGCAGCCCACCAACACAGCACTCACATTTCCAGCAGTCCCTGAATTAGAAGTGAAGTTACCCCTTCCTTCTCACAATTGTCTTACACTAAAATTTTATGATTTAACAACAACTAACTCATGAACTTAGATAAGATTCTTGAGATAGAAAAGCCTATCCTTCATCTGACCCATACTCTATAATTAACATAGTTATGTTCTCAATCACAACTAACTAGTGTCACCCCCAATTAACTTTCCCAGATAGTTTTTCAATTAGCACTAACAGTTCCAACTACTAAAATCCAAGAGCACACAGTGGCATGGTAATAGGACAGCTTCCAAGAGTATTAATTTACTCTGACAACTGACAACAACAAATTCCTAGGGAAAAAAAAATCCCATTCTATTTCATCTTTGCCACTTGTAATATGGGCCCTCCTTAGAGGTCTAATTTATTTGACATGTTTAGAGAAATCATTTTTATTATCCCATATCTGAATTATATTCTTTTTTCCCCCTGCTTTAGAATAGTGCCAGGTTTCCATTTGTCAGGAGCATTTGTCACTGAGTGGTGAGATTACATTGTGAGAGATGTCATAAGCAGTGGTTTGTCACCACCTGCCATGTTAAATCAACCTCAAGGAAAGCTCTAGGTTATAGGGCAAGTAAGCAAGTCTTTACCACCCTTCCTGCTTAAGCTTTACATTGATTTATACAATTAAAAGTTACCCCAAATTTTCAGTTTCAGTACTAAGTTAATACAATGAGAGTCTAATTCAGTAAAAGTGTCACATGATTTATCAAAGACCCATGTGAAAGTCATTTTAATTAGAACCATAAGAAAATTTCTTTTTAGAAAAACAAATTACAAAAATTTTTAGTATCGTATCATGAAATTTCCATGCAAATCTATGAAATAAGAAACATGAGGGTCTACTTCCCTAAAAGTCTTTCCTTTTTAAAAATCCCTGGCTATTTCTTGTTTATCCTCCTCTTCTCTCCTTTAGGTCTCCGAGAGTCTAGTCTTAGAGCTGGGCCCATTCCAGCCCCAAACTCAAGCATGGATGAAAATTTAAAAGAAATCTTGATACACTATAAGCAGGAGTCTTGCAAACCTACAAGACAAAAAGTAATCCACTCCAAATAGTGAAAGTTCAGGACAGTAGTGGGAAGGAGGGGACACTAGTTTAGGAAGTGATGGGAGTCACTTGCTTCCAAAATACCTTCTTGGGTCAGAAAGGCCTAGAAAATCCTCAAGTTCAATTTGATAGCTAAAGATGATCAAATTTACCATTTAAACAAACAAAAACAAAAAACAAAAACAACAACAACAAAACTACTATTCTGCAAACTTAGACCAAAGGAATTATGAAGACTAACTTATTAGCTGCCCCAAATATTGACTTTAATTTGGAAACCTCTTTTTTTTCCCAATATCATTAGTATAATCTTGTTTCAACACTAATCTATACTGAAGGTATCTCATGTAACAACACAGAAAACAAAATAAAACAAAACAGGACAATAACCCAGTATCCTGGGAATCTAAGCATTTGTATATCTTATACTGTAAAGATTAACTATCAAATTAAAGAAGTACAGGTATTATACATTCTCAATGGCTACTTACTCTTCTATAAATACTGAGACTAAGAGCTCCTTCTACCAATTCTCCATTCTAGTACTGGATACATGGTAGGCAATTAATTTTGTTTATGGATTGACTGACAAGAGAGTTCAGCGAACTAACATCAAATTCTGTCCTAGTTCCCTAATTTGCAATTTGGAAAACCAGAAGTAACAATTGTTTCTTTACAAATCAAAGGAGGATGCTGCCCTCAGAACTCTCTATGTTCTAGCTTGTAAAGCTCTTTTACTGAAAGAATTCTGTGTGGCAGATGGGTCAGAACACTTTGTCTTTCTCCTTTAGACCTTTGTCAAAGAATGAACACAGCTCACTCTTTAAGGATACAACTTTATGGGAGATAGTGGCCCTTCACTCTTAATGGAAAGGTCAAAGCTATCCTAAAAATGGCCAATGAACCCAATAAATTCATGACTCAGATGTCCAAATTTATCTGCATTATATCATCTCATTTAAAAATATAGTGACTAAACCCTCATTTCTGCTCTATTATTTATTAGATTTTAATAAATAATCTTGATTTTCATTAAAATTTTGTCACAAATAATCTCATACTGTGCATTCCACTTGCAAAGGCATTTTGAATTTCTATCTCCTGTCCTGAAAAAAAAAAAAGGTTAATTTTTGGCTCTGTTCTTTCTTGCTGTCAGTTTCTCCATATCTTTAAAGAAATCAACCAACAGAACTACTTACCTTTTCCTGTACCTTAAAGAAATATGCAATAAATATACTTTCCATTAATTATTTTTCAGTAGTGAGTCACATTCCTTCATAAAGAAGGATTTTGGACACTGGAATCTCACAATTGATTCTTTGTGAAGATATAACAAAAATAACTTTTTGGTAATTAACTAACAGTGTAAAAATCTAATATAGTCACACCCTAGGTGACTCAGGCAGCAGAGACCATATAACGCCCAAGGACCTGGGTTCAGTGGGGTTGGGGGTGGAACCAGAAAAGTGCAACTAATATAAATATATATGATGCAAAATGTGTTTTCACTGATGACATATGGTATAAAAAGATCTGGCAAATACTATTCAACTCAACAGTAAAGATTATACAAGTAAGCAAGAAAACTTTTATTAGGTGTGCTTATAAGTTGCCAATGAGACATTTGGGTTGTTTTGTAGGAGAAAAGTACTAAGATTAGCTACTTAAATATTAATAAGCTGTTTTCTGCATAAAGTCGACTTAGGAAGCAAAGTAAGTTCAGCAAACATCAGCACAGTCCAAAAACTCAACTTCAAATAAGCTAGAAATATAATATTCAAGACCTCTTTCAGAGCATAGATCTTAGTACTTCAAATACACCACAACATAATTTTAATAACAGATACAAATTACATTTCCTTTGAACTATTGGATAGCTACATTATACCCAATTTCTTTATACTTGACCATGAATCTCAATTTATATAATCAGACAAAATCAGACTCATGTGAAATAATTTAGCTAGTGGTGGGAAGTAGGAAGTTAAATTTCTATTTTCCTTTGCCAGCATTTATAAAATAATGCAAATGTCATGCACAATTATTTAGAATTGGGGCTTCAATTTGATAGCTTAAATTATTTTGAATCATTTTGAATTATTTCAAAATTAATTTGAAATAAAATAATAATTTGTAAAAATCATGCCCATTGGTAAGTTAAAGACATGAAGGCAAGCAAGATTGTGTGGGAGAGATCACTGAGACTTTGATGAAAAATTCCGGAATCCTTGAGTTTAAGCCCTGCCAAGTCCCATGAGAGCTTAGATTTTAATAGTTGTTTCTTAGGCTCAAGCAAGATTGTTTTCTACGTACCATAACAGAAGAGATTGGTGGAAAAATCATCTCCCCTGTACCAGAGACAGTATAAGGTGGTCTCTAATGAGCATACCATGTTTGCTAACAATGTGAGTCTGGAAACCCCAGAGCCATTATAGTAGCTTGAATGACAGAACCCAACCTTGCTATACTCAAGTCCCAATAGACTTCTACCCAAGCGAGATCCCCAACTCTTCAGCCTGGCTCAAAATTGTGAAGATACCAGGAGCCAATAAGTCTATAGTTGATAAGCATTCAGTTGAGGTGACAACCCCAGAGATGCTCAAGAAATGATAATAGGTGTAAACACAGTGGGAAAAGTCCTTGTATGCACTTGAGTTGACATCACAATTCTAACCAAGTACTAATTCTTTGACCTTCATCAAATTGCTTGATTTATCTGAAATTCAGTTAAACAAGGATAAAGTAGAAATAAGAAGAATATAATAGAGTTATTGAGAAGCTCAGCGATAATACCTGTTAAGTACTGGGTCTATGACTGGTAATCTCAAAAATTATTCCTAAATTATACCTGCTCTATTAGAGCAGTCTCTTGCCAAAGTGTAAAATTAGCATATAAGCATATTTGAAGCATAATGGCTATCAAACAGTATACACTTATATAATATATGCATATATTAAGTTTGTTATCATGAATATCTTTTTAAAGGAAACAGTTTAACAAGCAATCAGTTTGCTCTAACATAAGCAATACCTTTTAAATTCATTTATCATTTGATGGTTCCATTTAAACAAGCAGTGACCTAAACTCATTTTATATTTCTGAAAGTTGGTCAAATCCAGTGAAACTATGATTTTTAGCTGTAAATCACATTAGAACATTTACAGAAAGCTCAATAATAAAACTTTACCTCCAAAAGGGAGAAGAAATTCTTCAGAAAATGGCTGTAATAGTTAAAGGAATAGCCTTATTTTAAAGGTGTGGTTCTTACACTAAACGATAATATAGTGTTTCAGTGATGAAATTTAGAGTTAAAAATTTTAAACTTAGATAAAAATTATTTTTGATAAGTAAAATCCCTTTTTAGGTACTCCTGACTTTTGATTCTATGGGAGGAGGAGAGGCAGATTTTTCTGGAACTGAAGTAAGAACTTTGTCTTGGTTAAATGTCTGGGCAGGAAAAGAGAAAAGTCAAATCACTAGTGCATAATTCTGATAGTTGTACTAATTCCAAGTGAACATCAGAGTGAGATGGATGCTAATTTCTGTGTAGAACTGACTATCCACCCTTTCACTTTAAGAGAGCTCAGAGTGGAGAAGGAAACGCTTTACTGCATGTAACCATATACATGAAGAATGATCCTTATTATACATACATAATGTGTTTGTAATCATTTCATCCATTTTGCAGGTTTCCAAAAGGAAGACACGCTCCATCAGCATGCCTATAATTTGAGTCAAATGGTCCTGAGTTCTAATCCAATTCTATTTGTAAAAGTTCTACCTTTGGCAAGGTACTTAACATCTTAAAGCCTGTGTTTCTCAAAATTCCCCCTAGGTATGAGTTATTCTTTGTATTTAACTGCCACAGCAATGGAGTCTCTAATCCTTTGCTGGGCTCACTGCCCAGGCAAGCTGATTTTACAGTTCACAGAACCTCAGGTTCAGCTGCTAGAGGCCACCAGCAAGAGATCAAAGGATGGGTCTATGTTTCCACTAGGGCTCCTGGGAACAGTTATAATGTGAGTACCTTCGCAATCCCTCTTCCCAGGCCAGAGCCTCACTGGAAAGATGAAAGGAGATTCTGTGAAGCACTTAGCAGAAGCCTGTCACAAATAATGAGTGATAGATACCACCCACTTTTTGGAGCCAAAATTAGCAAATGGTGTTTGAAGAGGGTTCATGGACAATTCGAAGTTGCTTGGAATAATGTGCCACCAAGGTGAAGGCAACAGTTTCACTTAAGTGAGAGAGAAGGAAAATACTTCCTTCATTGTGTTTCTCCACACCCTTAAATGTGTGCATTGCCTATTTAGAATATTCTAAACCCTCTTCTGACAAATCAAAAGGAAAAGATTCTCTTCTGAGAAGCTAAAAGAACAAAACGAAAGCAACCGTATCTAAAGGGACTGCAATCAGCTATAGAGGGGGCATGGGTATGACATTTACTCTGTACCTAGGGTCTGATGGCAGTCCTGTGAAAACCTGGAGGAGTGAGAGTTGGTCTGGAGTAGCTGAATGTGTTGTTCAGGATGTGAAAGAAAGTGGTGATGAGGTGTAGATTGTCTTGTGTGTGGGGTCCCCTAGATATGAGCAATGCAAATAAATACAGGGATCTCTGTTTTGTTGCACCCTGATTAAAACAAACAAACAAAAAATGCAGGTCAGCACTGAGCTTGGGGATCATGGTTTTAGGAACACTGTCCAAAGAGTGAATGATCTAATCCTTCTTTTGATACTTTACTCTGTTTTATGATCTAACTACCCAAGAGGAATAGTCCGGAGTATGTATGCCTGGTCTAGTGGTTCTCAAGGTGTGGTCCCAGGTCCAACAATATCAGCATTACTTGAGAACTTGTTAGAAATGCAAATTCTTGGGCCCCATTCCAGATTCTCTGAGTAAGAATTCTGCAGACATTGCCCAGAGATGTCCTTTAACAGGCCCTTAAAGTGATCCTGATTTATAATCAAATTTGAGAACCACTGTTTTATCATAGATGCTGCAACTTCACAACATATTATTACCATTTTTGATTATTATGATTCAAGCATAGTGCTAAGCCTTTTATGAATTATTATCAGTTAATTTTTTTTTTTTTTTTAAGGAAAGGTGCAGGCAGGAATGAAGATGAGTAACAGGCAGGCAGGAAGAAAGAGAAGGAAACATTTTAAAATTTTTATTTAGCTGTTTACTTTAAACTGGTTGTTTACTCCAGACTCAGGACCTGAACCCAGGGATATATGCTGTGCTCCTTTGGAGGCAATTGATCTAACTGCTGCTCCACCAGCGTGCACCATCACAGTTAATTTTGGCAACAGCCATGGAGGCAGGAATTGCAGTGGCCCTATTTAAGAATTAAACTAAGGTTCAAGGAGTTCGCACAACATCCCAAAGGCACATAATGATAGAGCTAGAAACAGAATCTATCCTGGGCTTCCCAAAAGTCCTAATCATGTCACTCTGCTGCTCTGCCTCTGTAACAAAACAATATGCATCTTTGTGGAATGAAATGCATTTTTCAAAGAGATGTCTTTGTTGAAGTACACGAGCCTTTTCTGTGAGACCACAAAGACAGCTTGCTTAGCGGAACTGGGAACTGCCCTAACAGGGAAGCACCCTAACAGGGAAGCACCCTAACAGGGAAGTGCCATCAACTCTAAGAAGAGTGCTATCCTCCGAGAAGCACACAGGGATATTTAGGAGATATTTCGGCTGAGCCAGGGGTCTAGCAGCCAGATATATGCCATCTGGAAAGGATCAGACTTGTACAGTTTCTGAGTTGCTCAAATAAATGTCTTCTTTGTTTCCACCAAAAAAAAAAAAAAAAAAAATTAAAAAATACACATACACACATACACACAAAAAACGAAGCACACATTGCCTGTACTTTTATTCGCAACTGTTGGTGAGTACAAATTTGAGTTTACTCCCACTCCATAGGAGATCAAACTGAATAAAAGTGAATTAGAAAAAATCTCCAAAAAGGAGCTTCTATGAATTACTCTACAGAGTGTGTTATTGTGTGTCACAGTGAAGCATTTACATTCTTATCTCTATAATGATAAAAAATGGTCTACTTTTACTGGAAGAAAAAAAATAAACAGAAGTTTATCTTAAGGTGAGCAATGTCTTAATACCATATTTTTTATTTCAGCGCATTAAAAAAATTCTCAACATAAGTAAAAATCCTGTTTCAAAAACTATATGCAAATTATATTTGTGCAAAATCAAGCAGAGAAAATGTTAAAAAAAAAACAGTAAGAAAGAGTTTCACATATATTTATTTAAGGCTAGACTTAGTTGTGGATTTATTTTCATGTACAATTAATCTCATAATGATTATATTTATTTTTATTGAAGTAACATATATAATATACAGTTTATAGGTGTACAATATTTTAAATTAATATCTATATGTACTACATTGCTTGGCATCACAAATTCATTCACCTCTTTTCCTCCTAGTTCTCTCTGATAACCACTATTTTTTTCTTATAGTCTTTTTTTTTTTCTTTATTTGTTTTGTTTCTCTACCTTCCATGTATGAGTGAAATCATATGGTGTTTGTCTTCCTCTGACTTATTTCACTTGGCATAATACCCTCTGAGTCCATTCACGCTGTTGCTGCAAATGGCAGTATTCCATCTGTTTGTTTGTTTTTTAAATAGCTGAGAAACACATCTTCTTTATCTGATCATTTATTGGTTGCTATTTAAGTTACTTTCAAGTCTTGTTTATAGTGACTAATGCAGCAATGAAAGGAGGGAGGCATATATTTCTTCAAATTAGTGTTTCCATATTCCTTGGATAAATATTCAGAAGTAGGATAGCTGAATCATGTGGAATTTCTATTTAATTTCTCATGTATCCCCATACTGTTTACCATTAAGGCTGTATCAAAGTACATTGCCACTAACAATCTACAGAGTTCCCTTTTCTTCACATCCTCACCAACATTTGTTTTCTTTCTTGTCTTTTTGATATGTCACTCTCAAAGGTGTGAGTGAATTCTCATTGTTGTGTTTATTTGCATTTCCATAATAATAAGAGATGATGAACATCTTTCTGTGTGCCTATTAGCCATATATGTATATCTTCTTTGGAGAAGTGCCTATTCAGATATCTGGTACACATTTTTTTTAACTGTGTTTTATTGTTGTTTTTGCTAGTGAGTTGTAATTGGGTAGCATGGCTTCTTTATATATTTTGGATATTAAACCCTTGTCAGATGTATGACTCACAAATATATTATCCCATTTGGTAGGTTGCCTTTTTGTTTTCACGATAGTTTCTTTAACTGTGTAGAAGCTTTTTAATTTGATGCGATCCCCTTTGTCATTTTTAAATTTTATTTATATATTTTTTTCCCTAGTATAATCCTCAAAACATACCTAGCGCTACTGTTAAGGAAGATACCACCTATTCTTCCTTGTATGTATTTTATGGTTTCAGGTCTTATATTCAAGTCTTTAATCCACTCACTTTGAATTACTTTTTTAAAAATGGCATAAGTTAGTTATCTAGTTTCATTCTTTTGCAAGTGGCTGTCCAGCGTTTATTGAAGAGATCGTCCTGTTCATTGCATTTCCTTAGCTCCTTTGTCAGAAATCGGTTGCCATATATGTGTGGGTTTATTTTGGAGTTCTCAGTTGTGTTCCATTGATCTGGATGTCTGCTTTTATTATTAATCCATGCTGTTTTGATTACTTTTGCTTTGTAGTATAATTTGCAGTTGAGGGGCACAGTATCTCCCTTTAATTCTTTTTTCTAAGCATTGGTTTGACTATTTGGGGTCGTTGTAGTTCTAAGCAAATTTTATGATTTTTTTATTCTACTTTTGGAAAGAATGATATTAGGGTTTTGATAGGGATTGTGTTGTATTTGCATGCTTTATATACTTTAGGTAATGTGGTCATTTTAACAATATTATTTTTTTTTTAATCCGTGAGCATGGGCTATCTATTTCTTTGTGACTTTTTCTATGTCTTCCATAATGTCTTATAGTGTTTAATGTACTGGTCTTTTATCTCCTTGGTTAAATTTACTTCTAGGTTATTTTAGACAAGTGTATTTAAATGCAGTATTCTGAAAAAGTGTGGGGGAAATATATAATTTCAAATTTTCTGAAATATATCTTTTTTACAAAACAAATGTGTGTGTTTAGCTATAAAATGCAAAACTAAAGGCAATGATTGATAAAATATATTAAACAAATATATCTTTAGAATTTGCTTAATTTTATTTATTTTAGAAAATTATTTATTATTCTAGACATTCAGAAAGTTTACATTTTATAAAATTCCTTAATAAAGTACAGATTAAATTTATCAGTAATAATGGAACGTCAATAACAAATAAAAAGGCCATAAAAATCAATCTAATTAGTCTATTTGAGTAACTTTAAAATACCCAAATAATGAGCTAGTGAGTTAATTTTCTCATTTTATAAAATTACTCCTCTACATACTCTGCTATGATATGATAATCATATGCTTATTTCTCTGTCCTCCAGTTTTCCTCCCAAACTCTGAAGGCATTAGGTTCATTTTACATATTTTCATATACCAAAGAGTTCCTAGGAGACAGCTTTGTAATCGGCAAGCTTTGAATATGTATTATTGAATTAAGTCCTTTTTCTCAGACTTAGACTAAGATGATATTACTTAGAGGGGCTGAGGCACAAATGCCAGGGTTCTAAGTCCAGAAAGATGTGTGCAGTGGGAATCATACTTTTCTAAAAGAGGGCAGATATGCCTCAGCTTTAGGGAGGAAGATGGTCCAATGTTTCCCAACCTGATTTTAAAGGAAAAACATTAATTGGAACTGCAAAGAGAAATCTCCCAATTTTTAAATGCTGGTCACAAATACAAAAATTCTCTTTAAAACATGGTTTAGTGGTCTGGGCTTCGGCATGAAAACAAAGCCACCCTAAGATATTCCAGGAATAATAAATTCAGTATAAGAACTAAGGTTTATACAAATGATGGGCAAGCTGGAGTGGTTAAAGTTCAGAAAATCACTGTGGATGTTCTGGGAAGCCAGCTATAGTCAGAATGGCAAGGAAGTAACCTAGAGACCTCATCATGAAGCCCCAAAATGTCAGTTCTCAAAAGTTTATGAGGAAGTCATTATGTATGGTCTCTGGAAAGATCCTACAAGTGGTCACAGTCTGAAACAGAGAAGTGCTGGTTCTCAAACCATGAAGCCACAAGGAATCCCACATCTGCCCACATATCTGGCTATTCCTCTTTTCCTCTCAGCTATCACACTAGTTCCTCTCATGCCATCTGGAATCAGAAACATTTAGAAAGAGGGTCCTGGTATGTGTGGTTCTCAATTACTTCACTGCATTGCAATCTGGAGGATGAAAGTGATGCCAAATGGACAGGAGATAATCCTGGCACATGCATCAAATTCCTATATGAGTTCAGTGAAAACTTCACTAGGTTGCATCCCGAACCTTTCCTTCTCTCCCTCCCTTCTCTCTTTTCTCTTTCCTTCCTCCTCTATTTTGCTTCTTCTCTTCTCTCCTTCTCCTCCCCTTCTACCTTCTCTATCTTCGTCATATTTCAATATCAAGAAAACACTTTTTTTGTGGTTGCCAGGAGTTAGGGATGAGGGAAGAATATGACTATAAAGAGAGAGCACACAAGGAAAACATAGGGAAAAGTATGGTAGGCTGTCCCTTGTCCTCAATACACATTTAGCTTTGATGGACCCCACCCTCATTTACAAGTCCAAAACACATCACTATAATCAAGCTACTTACTTTAAAATCACTTGGCACAATATCTTTAGCATAATCTTTAGCATACTGGCCCCAAGGAATTACTGAGCTACCCAGTACTCAAATTATTTATGACCATCTAAACAATGTAAGTCCTCTAGATGGAAAGAGAAAAAGAAAGAACATTGTGTAGTATGTGCATTTTTTAAGCCACTTAAGTTTTTTCTGGACCCACCAAAAAGGAGACAGAAAGGCTGGGGCAGTTTCCTCTGAGTCTGCTGACTACCACCTCTTTGAAAATGTTGATCTAATCTATCTACTAAATTAAAC